>JAQGBJ010000630.1:0-35865 GCA_034698345.1 Sphaeridia pumilis | reverse complement strand
TTTTTTTACGAGTTAACTTTTTCCTCAAATAATGTATATCAAAAAGTAGCTTGAGGGAAATTTGTAATGCAGATTGTGCGGGGGGGGAGAAAAATATTGCAACACGTGATGAGCGGAAATACAAGAGCCTCTTTTGCTTTCTTCTGTTTCTCTTTCGCTCAGCTCCAACAAGCTTTCTGACTCTTTGCAATTTTGCAAAAATCTCTCTCTCCCTTTATATACTGTTATATATGATGGTCTTTGTGGCTCTTGCAGCTAGCAAAGATCTATCAAAGAAAAATGTCATTTCTTTTCCCCGATACCGGGTTGTTCTACTCTTGAGATCCCCTTGTGTGCAATGTCGTCATGGCTTTCAAATTACGTCATTACTTTTCATCTCGCCTATCGAGACCATGCACACGCTTCTATCCTATTTCTACATGGTTCGCTGACTGACAGAGGAGCCGAGGGCTTTTCATACTTTCGATACGTACAAACCAAATCTTCCGCTCTCTCGGCTAACATACATATCGCGGGACGCTTTGACCTTAAAAATACTATTTACCTTTCCGTCGAACTCGGCATAAAGTAGCCGAAGCAAGTTTCCTACTTGCCATATACATACATCAACTTTTTATTTACAACCTAAAAATAGCCACGTGCCCTTCAAACAAGTACCACACGAGTGAAGTGTATCAAACTTTTCCATTGGTGGTGGGTCAATCAGAAACCAGTTCAAACGTTACAAAATAGCCTTTTATGTGGTTTACCTGTTAATTTCGACAAGTATCATCATCATCATCATCACTACAGTATCTTGCTGAACAAGCAGGCCGTTTGCGTTTACGAGGTGCTTGAAGAGCAAAAAGCCGAAAATAACATGGAGAGAGTAGAACCACAAGAGGTGTCTGCCTATGTTAGAATGCCATTTAACCTTTTACGAGAGACTCGTGAAGATGTGTACAAAGATTCGCCAGACAAACACCAAGACTTTCGCGGCGAATAACGCTGCGCTCCAAATGGTTATCTGAGCTGTCATCAATATCTTTGCGATAGAGGAGCTGTTCATCATCATTATCATCACATGTGTAACAAAGCCTTGAAGATTGCCATGTTAAAAGCTGCCATTTTTGACGTTAACTAGGGAAGAATAAGAAATCCTGAAGAAAAATGATTGCGAATTTCGTGGGTGGTGGTGAAGCTGTTGCAGATAGTAGGAAATGTTTCATTGTTATTGGATCAAATTGTTTTCCTGATTACAATGAAAAGAAGTGCAAAATTTTCAAAACTTTACATTTGTACAGGGATAAAGACAAGATTTTGCAACCTGGGCAATGCTATGTTTTACAAACGTCACTTGTCTTTTGATGAGAGAAACCGCAGATTGCTAAAAACGCTTCTACTTGTACAAACACCACAAGTGTCACGTTTGCGCAATTTCCATCTTTTGCTGGTGGTGACAACCGGTGGATAGTTTTGCCCTGTCACGAACATATATACAAAGTTTTTGATGGAATTGACCGAAAATGTAATCTCTCATTTTTGCAACATGCCGTTTACTTTCACTTCCTATCTCCTCATTTACGAATATATACATACACACGTTTTGGATTAACCGCAAAAGACTCGCCGGCTTGCTTTACCACTAATTACAATGATGAAATATATAAATCTGCAACGATCGCTTATTTACATTCGTCACGGGCTACCACAGGTGCATAAGTCTATCACCAGCCAATGGAATTCTTGCTCAACAAGCTTGTCTCTGATTGTAAGTTTCAAGACGAGGGATTGAGCGCGCGAATGCAGTTTGTTAACCAACTTCTATTTTAAGTATCGTAAAAAGAGAAGAAGTTTTTTTTTCGAAATCTATGTTAATGGAAAAATGGCTGACCGAGTCTCGTTCAATCAGAACATGTAAGTTATCAAAGAAAAAGGCTTGGATAGATTGTGTATATCTCTCTCGCAGTCAGTTGCTTTTACACGGGACGCCAAGTCATGAAAGGCTTTTGGTGCATTTAATTTCCAAGCCTTTTCTCCTTAGTTTTTCAAGCAGAATCTAATCCGCTTACTACATTCCTGTCATCAAAGGATTCGCTTAAAAGAAGTAGCGACGCGTAGTAATTTGCACCCAGTTTGTCAATGCCCGCTTGTGTACATGTGCATGTGTTACATACGACGACGACTCTTTTATATCAAATGCCCTCAGAGAATCGCGAATCACGTCTTGCCTATCCAACTCCACCACGTGCTGTGGGATCATCAAACAACCTTTGTCCATCGAGGCGGTGTACAGAAAATAAATTTGATTTTGTAAAGGATTTCCAGATTCCGCACAAGCTTATATAATGATGACTTTTGAGGCAAGATTCAAAGTCAAACAGACAGAAATATAAATGACTCTGATACTTGTAACATGAGCTTCATTCATTATGACGTGTAGAAAAAACTATAATCGACAGGTAGACAACACTGAGACGAGGCGGCAGACGCACCTTGATTATCGTTAATTGTTTTTGGTCATGTTTAATAACGGCGGCATGTGTCGTGTGCCTGCCTTGATCAGCGGATATAAAAGTGTTTGATTCTGCTGCGATTCACAAGGCTCTCCCTCGTCATGACAAGATTTATGTATGAACAAGTAAAGTAGCGAAACAAGAATCTCGGCAAAAATCGCCAAACCAACAAAACGATTTGAGATGTCCAAACTGATAAGAGATTTATTGCACGTTTTCAGTCTACCTCAAAAGTCAATGACGGATGAGCAAATTAACCTCACCTTTCCGCTCATCATCGTCACCAAATTAAGCAGCCAACATGTAAAAAATTTACTGGGCACCAGAAGAACATTTAGCCAAAGGCTCCACAATTATCCCTCAAGGGCTAAGGTTAAGCGCGTCGGCGTGTGCTGATGCGCTCCCAGTGGGTGCCATGGACGGCACGCATTTTTGACATTAACCCTCGTAATTTTAACAGCTTATTGTTGAGACGAGTTAATTAGCAGCTGACTCAGGAATATGCACACCCGTCTGTGTATATTAAGGGACGCTTTTCCTCATTATGAATTCAGCAGTTGTTTTCCCTCCTGCGCCACCCCAACATTCTTAATTATCACCTTAAACTGTTTCTAAAAAGCAAGACAATGGGCCACATTATTGTTTACCCACAAATCCGCGACATTAAAATGTTAATTTCGTCTCTAGGGTTGAGCTTGACCATGGATAAGAAGAAAGAGGGCCTGTTATCAAGTGTCTGATTTTTCGACTGCAAAAGGGCCACCTGGAGCGTATCGAAATGTGGATACACTATTAACTTTCATTTATATACATGTTTAAATGACCTACACGTAAATCATTAACGGCCGGTGGTACATGATAGAGTATCAGAAACGACGACACGACTACATGAACACAGCTTTCAATTAAGTGATCAGAGCGTAAAAATAGAGGAAACTCGCGTAAAATGCGATAGAAACCACAGAAATCACAAGGGTTCCCACGAAGCAGTAGCAAGCAGTAGCCAAAGGCTTCTGATATTTTGATCCTTGAATTGAGAGGCAACTATCAACTTTAACAGACTCTCACCATAAGATCTAACGTAGATTACGAGCATGTATATGAAGCATGTAGTTGTAAGAAGGAGTATATCTTGAATAGTGGCAACGGGAGCCGCAAAACGACTTCTTAATTTAACAACAACAAGTGGAGATGAAGAAAAGGTGGCGAGGAAAGGGACTCACCTGCAATAAGCACCATTTGATGGTCAGTGGATGGCAAGGTCCCTAAAAATCTCAAAACAACTTGTATTCTCCTTTGGATACATTCATCAACGGACCAGACGCAGTTTGGGCCGCAAACAGATCACACGGCCTTTTGACAGCTCTCAATACAGGTTTTACCTCGTGGCTTCCAGAAGAACTTCCACAGTTTCTACGTTTTGTTCCATGCATGACTCCAAGGTAATTAAATTGCAAAGTTTTCAACAATCATCAAACGTCACCACCATGTTGTCCTCCAGTGTCAGTTTGTAGAAGACGGAAGGGCAAAAGTTGTGTCAGTTTGAAAAGTATACACGACTGTATGTGCGTGCGTGTGTGTGTGTTCCAAGTAAAAGTGTTTGTGTTTTGAATTGACCGCAAGACAAATCATAAATATCTCACATGTGAATTTCAACTTCTTCCGACAGCATCAACCCTCAAATCTTAAAAGTCAGCAAGGTCGAGACGACGCTACGACCATGGCCGCTACTATTCCAGGAGCCCAAAAGGGCCCTCACCTTTAAATACACAAAAGCATATAAAAGGACACGGACAATTATCGGTTCAAGAACAACATTTTCTTTGTAAGTGTGGTACAAATATTCGACTGAGCTCCCTGGAAAGTGTAGCTGGAAATCGTTCAAGTAGACAAAATGGCTACAAGGGTGCAAGTGCAATCGAATAGTATTCGTCGCGTTCCAGGTGCTGTAGTTGTTGTTGCCGTTTTAATAGCAGTGGTCACAACAGGTGGCGGTGATGTAACGCCGGCGGCTTTGGCGAGTGGAAATGGTGAAACGTTGTTTGCGAATATTTCGCAAGTGGGGCAGGAGAACCAACTTTCCCTGGATTACGCCGCCATCCAAAACTTGGTCCTGGAACAAAATGGAAACCGCACCAAAAGACAAGCTCTCCTGGGCACAGGATTTCTTCCTGGGCTGCCACCGCAGCCAAATCCCAACGGCGGTGGTTCAGCAGAAAGTACGTAACAAACTCGCCAAGTTTGTAGTTTTTGATACAGTAGTATATATCCAGAATCCGGAATGGCTGACAAGGTTATGTAAGCTTCGTAGTGCTTGTCCAGCAAAACAATAATTTAATTCAAGGAATATTCAAGTAAGTGATATGTTGTCTGGTCATGTGCGAAAAACAAGTTTGTTATCCAAGACTTGTCTAAGACAACTTGTTGTATTACGGCATTTTGACCAAAACAAGGGAAAATGCATTTGCTCGCGTCCAAAATGAGCAAGGTCTTTAGGACAACAATGATAAGGATTGTCGCATAATTAATCGTTTGACCATCACACGACCGGAATACCGGCATATGCACCACACTTTTGTAGAATTGGCCAAAATATTTACAACTGGGGTAGTCAGCCAGCAAGTATGGCAACACGCCAAGCTTTTGCTTTCTTACATATTCCTATTGACTATCAGCAAGGTTAAGGGTTTTAATTGTCCAAAATACGTTTCATGCATGCATCAAGGTTCGCTTGGCGGCTTTTCAAACAACTAATTAGTTCTGCCGTTCGCTTCCTGCAGTTGAACAATAATTTTATATGTTCATATATATGACAACGATAGGGCAGAAAAGACTTTTACAAGGCCTCTGTTGTCAATTTGACAATATTAGATCAAAGGTATCAGGTGGAGAGCGTGGAACTGTATTTCGCAGAAATTTGATTGTAAAAGCAAAATTGTTTTTGCCAAATTGATAACTTATAACTATAGTCAGCAGAGCAGGGCTGGATTTATTGGAAAAGATTCTCAGAATTTCCAGAACAGTAGTCGTGTTTATCTGAGAGCGTGTAGAACTTTTTCAAGGACACAACTTGTGCATCAGTAAATAGACGGTAAACAAATTCTAGCAAATAGACTTTTAGAGACACGCTTTCGCTAACTTGGATGTGATTAGTTTTAGTTCTCGTCAGGTGTGCGCACCCGTACAATTCACGTATCAAGTTTCCCACATGTGGAGCCGCTTGCATATTTCATATTTTTAATAATCACTAGTATGGGTTGGCCGCAATCATTTATACAGACCATAGTTGTTCTGCAAAAAGTTTTTGCGACTTTTGATTATATCGTCGGACGTAAGTGCATGAGTGATGATCTATTACGATTATGCAAGTTCCAGTAGCACAAATTTTGCTGGAGTCATTTATAGGCGGCACCGTAATGTCAAGAGTAGTAATTGGATTCTGAGCCAACACTTTTTTCGAGTGACTTCTTACGTGCATCCAAAAAAATTTGAGCATTAAACGAGTTATCGAAGCCAACATTTTTTAAATTGGCAAAACTGGATCACCTTCTAGTCCAGCATCCAGAAAATCGATCAAGACGCCCTCATGAATGAGGTTCAACAATATTGGGCCAGCAGTGTGTTTGAGTTGGCAGACTGGTCAGATTAATGTATTCTGTTGTAACTGTATATGATCGCCTCAAGCGATAAAACACGGCAATAACAGCGTCTGCAGACATTTAACTCCTGGTCCATTGGAACAGCAGCGATAGCGCTGTCCAACATTTACATACGTACTTCACTTGTCATCCATCCGGTTCAAGTCTCACTTGTTGTTATTAACACTTTCCTTGAACAAGGCGAGGCATCAAAATTGACATGTCCAAATCTCGTCAAACGGCACTTTTGCTGACATTTTATTAGCCCCTGCCATAATTTATTTATCTGTCTAATTTTTGTTATACCAGCGATACACGGATGAAGAACAAGGAAATAAATCTTGTGCTACTCTTCTTTGCCGAAATGGCAATGTCGTCGCGCTTTGTCTATCCGGCGAATCTTTATGTCTTTGTATGAAACCATAAGATTTTTGTTATATAACATTTTTGGCTCTCAACACCCACTCAAGTGCATGAATACCAATAGGATAACGGATATGCATAATAAGACCACGTGGTGGTAGCGATTTTGAAAATTAGCTTGGACAAACCCGTTGGACGAGACACTTTGGTGGATTCCTTGTGATCGCGTGCATAATTGATTTCAAGGTCTCTTCATAAGCGTCCGCTTCATAATAATGAATACAAACGCCAATGACTGTTGTCGTCACCAGCTTCTCGCTCATAGCCTAATCTTTATGCTCCTTGTCAATCTTGTCGTCAATTAAGCGAAAAGTGAACAGAAGCTTGAAAAACTCAGCGAGGGGCAGCACAGGTGCATACGAATGTGTAATTAAAAAACCTTGTTTGTCCAAGAGCTCTTTTGGGGCAGAAACAAATATCCATTCACAACACAATTGAATCTCTTCACAACGATATATCATTGAGAGTTAATTGAGGGGCCCTCAATCAATATTTGTGGAGATTATATGTTCCCATACAGTGAGCATTGGGTGACTGGGTCAGTGCATCGATTGATGGTAGTAATCGTTTAACCGTTTCAGATCTTCCTTGCCTTGTTCTATATATAATTAATGGCACTGTTTCACGCACATTCCAAGTCTTTATTTTTGTCCCTGTTTTTCTGTCCGTGTATTTTGCACATTTGTGCCGGTTTCTAATTTGCAAAAATACAGTTTCTTGCTATTTTAACAAAGTTTGAAGTACCAAGACGAGATTACATCCATGTAGTTGACGCCAAAACCTCTCACTTGAGCACACCTGTAGCGAGACGTCTTTTGAAGATTATGCACACACCTGTTTAATTGCATTGAATCAGATTGTTTTTAACCACGATAAAAAGTTGAGGCGGTACTCAAGGTCGCGAAGGGCTTTGTTGCAATTTTTGCCCAACGTGATATGATGAATGGAGAATGATACGGATATGATCCAGTTACAAAACAGTCTTGAGAAGGCCTGCAGGTATTTGATTGTAAGCCATGTTCAAGAGATTTCAGCTTTGTTGTGGTGGAGCAATAAATTTTCAGTCAGTTTAACAGATTACCAGTAACAGTTGCATTATATGAGCATGTTAAACGACTCCAACGTGATTTCTGACTAATAAGAGACGTCAGTCAGATTAATCTGAGAGGATATTTACAAGCATTTATGCACTGACATTTGCAGTTTTCCTTCAGGTGGTAGATTACAATAAGTGCATATCAAAAGTGGGTGTGAGAGACATGATGCAACTAAATAAGACATTGATCTCAATTTAACCACGCTATAAGCCAACTGATGAATATTTTACCTGCCATGTTTGGATGATGGCATGAACGTGAAAAATATATGCACATTTTGCATCTTGCACTCTTATTTGCGACAAATTCGCATGTCTGTCCGTCAATCACGTTTGGGGGTGAATTCAAGCATGGAGGACAGTAGCAAAAAATGACCACTTATTTTTGCCCATGTCGTTTTCGCCAGAGCAGTAGATTAATCGTTCTGCTGTCTGCTATAGGTTTAAACGTAAAAAAATGGACTTTGGTAGTGGTGGTGGTGGTGGTACACCAATTTCAGTCTACTTTCGCTGATGAATTGCGCTTTGATATCACTTCCCAAGTGGATATCTCTTGCTATTTGCGGACGTGGTAAAAGATCAATTTGGGCGAATGTACGTGATTTCCTCTGCTGAGCAGTACACATTAGTGCTTCTTGTTTGCCGCAGACGTTCCGCTAAAGTTGATGCCAAGTCCAAGTCACTCAAGCGCAGCAGCGTATATATATATAGCAATATTTCTGGCAATATCAGAGAGAAATTTTTCTACTTTCTGTAACATTCGTACCAGGCAAGGCATAGGCAATGTTAAATTTGGTGATTGACCACTGACTTGATTACTTGAGAGTTTTGCTCAGGTAAACATCAACGCTTCTCATCGATAGCATAATTGAGTTATGCAGAAACCTCAAGTCATAATGCAAGGGGCATGACGCAAACTGCGTTTCCTCAACAATATAATGAGCTCCCTTAATCAAAGGGTGAGAATTGGAATTTAAGAGTTCAAAGCTATTGAACTTCATAATGACGGTTGTAATGACTTGGGCAATGTTTTGAACATAAACATTAACCTTTGGTGAAGCAAGAAAGCAATCTATTTTCAGGCTATGTTATGTACAGCATGTGCTTAATTAACTAGTTAACTGATCATAAATGGCGAATCAATTACTTTTGTGTTGTACTAACTGATATAATTGATTACTCAACAGGTTTGCTCGCTTCCTGTCAACTGACCAACTTGCTGCTGTATCAGCTCCTGCAACAAAAACAAGCAACGATTCCTACCGTGGGAGCCTTTGCCGGCATTCAACAGAACCTTGTGAACCCTTACCAAGAATCGCTGAGTACTTACCTCAGCACTAGCACTTACGTGACGACAATGACTTCGACCGCCCTCGTCACAATTCCCTTGCTCTTTGGCAACAAGCCCTCGCCAACAACAATTACCAGGACCAAGACCTACGAGGTCACAACTTCCGACGTCCTCACCCTCACCACCACTATTAAGCCGACCGTCACAAAAATTCTTGCCACCGAAACAGTTACTGCCATTGTGACTCCAACTCCATTGCTTCAATCCCTCGAATCCGTTGAGGCTGAGCTTGATAAGCTGAATGAATCTGGAGACGAGTCACGAGAGAATTTGAAGATCAAGAATCGATACTTGGAGGCTGGCGAAGAAGAAATTGCAACTGAAATCAAGCCTTCCAGAAGTACAATTGATTTCTCCAAAATTAGCAAGGTGGTTACCGGTGGTGACAAAAGAGCTACAAAAAATACCAAACGCAGAAACAACAACCAAAATAGTCGCTTTGCACAACCTCAAACGTCACCGGCGCCTATATCGAAACCCAAGTTGAGGGCAAAGGATTCTGCAAGAAGAGGTTCAAGTCCTACTCCAGCGACTACGACTCGAGACAGGGATCCTGCTCAGTATAAGATTTTGAGAGACAACAGGGACAGGTCAAGACATACCCCGACAGTGGCACCAGTCCAGCCAGAACCTGTAACGCAAAAGTACTCGTACAACCAGCAACAGTACCAGCAACCCCAACAGTATGAATCGCCGACGCCCAGAAGAAAGGCCGCTCAGCCAGTTCAACAGCAGGTACAACAGCAAGTTCAAGAACCAGCGTACTACGAAGACGACTATCTCAACTACGGCTATACTCCTGAACAAGCGTACGCTCAACCAGCGGCTCCCGCCAGGGGTCGCCAGGCAGCTGCCAAGCAGCAAGTTCAAGTTCAAAACCAATACTACGATCCTGCTCTGACTGTCGACACTGACCCGTACGGCACAAACGCTTATGACTACAACAATGGCTACTACAATCGACGACTCAAACGACGAGGACCAGCAGCAGCTGAGGATGAAGAAGATCCGGAAGAACCAGCCTTGGAGCGGGAGTACTTGCTGGAGCCAAGTTTCCAAGGAGATGGTTCTCAAGCGTTCGAACAAGTGGAGCGCTGTCCACCTGTACCTCCATCAGTAATCACAAAATCTTTCACCGAGACCAGAACTGTGACCAAGTATTTGACAACAACCGTGACTCCAACTGCAATCAGTACAGACTCGAGGAACTATTATACAGCAGCCTCGAACTACGAAGAACCCGTCAGAACAACGCCTAGATCTAGGGGAAGAGTTCGATTCAGGTCCTCGACGACGCCACGAAGTACGGAAGTTACGGAAGCCACTGAAGAAGAATTTTATCCACGTAGAAACACTTATCGAAGGCAATATGTTACATAATTCAGTCGTGTCTATTAAAAATTGTACAATTAATGCAAAATATACATGTAGACCCGTGAGGTGCTGGCACCAAGTACCGATTTATGCTACTTATTCCAATCCAAGTGTTATTCCTCTCCTATCCCGTCAAGTATAAGCTCTGTAAGGATATTCAACATGGCGGAGAAAAATTCTGCTGTTTTACTGTGATCAAAGAGTTGTCTATATGTATAATGCTAAAAAATACGCTATCACGATATCACAAATGGATACGCTTGCAAATGGAGCTGTGTTGTTGTTGACGATGTTCACAGTGGCTAAATGTAAAGGTTGTCGTGAAAAATATGTTCTTAGAGTTACAATAGTTAGAACACCAACGAGTATTACACAGATACGTCACGTGTGTTTACTTTTACAATGTAGATAAACATAATAACACTGGAAACATTTTGCTCAACAAAACTCTGGAGTGAGTAACTCAAATGCATTGTCTATATTGCTTCATTATCATGGCAGCATTGTTCAGTATGATCGTTCCGAAATTATTGCCTATGGCATAAGTAGACCAGTTATGTTATTCACGCCCGTTATGACGGACTTTGGGTCAGGAGACAAAGAACTCCATCTCGTGTTCTGACAGTAGGGCAGGTTTCCAACTTTGGGCGACGCTGATGTTTCCGCTGATAGACACAAGTCTTGTAAGCTATAAAACCTGAGAGAGAAAATCATAAGATTCTGAATGTAAGCTGCTTAAAATCCACTTTACGAACTTACTGGGATACTATGGCGTCTAGATATTCATGCGATGCTTGACTAGGTGAACTCATGGGTTCAATGACGAATTCATACCCTTTTTCCGTCATGGATCTGCAAGGAACATACATGAAGTTAATTAACGAATGTTAGGCATGTTGATGTAGCTTATTAAGTGTCTTTCTTATCTCACCCAAGGCTCGTTGATCTCTTGTCCGGAAAAACGAAAAAACTTGCGAGTGCTACAGTCTCGTCTCCTATTTGTACTTTCACATTCCATTTGCCACTAGCTAATGGCTGAGGCAACGCAGGTGTTAAGAAGTTCGTGGTTGCCCCTGATGATACGTTTAACTTATCTTTAGACTCGATGGTATTGGATGGGCTGATCCACAAAATAACCGCTTCCATTGCTTCGTCAGTATTGAAGCTAAATACCAGAGTTGGTTCGCTGTTTTGACTAATTGCTCGATGGTATTGGCGAAATATTTGCTCTTTCTGGTCATAGTCTAAGCCTACTTCCAATCGCGTCAACTTTTCCGCATACTTCGAAGTTAAGTCTCTAATGAGTTGGTTGTGGAACTTAAAATATGATTCGAACGAAGAACTTATGTGAGTAGAAGCTACGTTAAAATGGACAAGAAGGCCCTCTATTACGTCTAGTTCCGAGTAAGTACTAATTTCAATTACTTGAACTACTAAGCTCTCATTACTAAGCCTATTTTTCTCCCTCAAATACGCCAAACTCAACCTCACAGATGATTCTGCTAAGCTATGAAGAGCTGCATGCGAAAAAGTGTCATCGCCTTGGTTGTAAACACTCTGCCAATAACGATCGGCTGTTGAGTAATGCGTGTCATGTCCTGAAGACTGTATCCATGTTTCTAGCTCATTAATAATGGCTTGATTGACAATTGCTTCAAACTTCCTTCCAAAAAATAGCATTTTCGGCTGCGTCCGCTGTTAAAATTGAAGAAAATCTCATTGTAAATAAGCTATTTTAGAAGCTTTGAAGTAGCGGATGCGGATATTACCTTCAACTTTTCAAGGTCAGTTAGCCTAAAGTCATTCGGTGAGCACCCGCACCAATCCACAATGTCTTTATATTGGCACTTGCATCCTAGTTTTCTGTTCCAGTTAGTCACATGCAAGTTATTATCCACAAATGTGTTGCACATTGCACTATTTCGTAGAGCAGTGTGATAAAAGCTCTGCAACAAGCAGAAGTACGTCAAACCTCAAAATGTCGCTCAAGTTTTACAGCAAAACCTCGATGATATCTTACTTCTGCCGGTAGAAGTGTATATTTGAAGACAACTTTCAAACCTGAAACTAGTTCATCTGTTGTATTCACCAGATATTTGATGAAATCGATGTGCAGTCCAATCCAATCACTACCTCCATCCCACAGTATACCTGTTCAAATTCAAAGCATTTCATGAGCTACAGCTACAGGTCTGATTCTACTAGCAAGTATTGATATTACCCTTTGGAAGTATCCGATCTCCAACACGCCACATATGGTGCTCACACTCGACGAAAGTCTTGTCCAAACCTTGCTTCTGTATAAACTTCTTTGTACTACGCCCATGGCTTTTCACAAAGTTTTTACCCATATTCAAAGTCAGGAAGCGGACCAAGTCATCTGATGGCCTATGAGTAACCATCATATCGTGATATAAAATTAATTACCGTCACTCAATAAGTTTTCCTTGCCTAACCTAACCTACAATTGGATACTACTTACTTCAATGGAAAATCGGATTCACTGAGGTTGATGAAATAGTCCCAGTTCCAATTCCAGGCTGGGCCGTTTTGCACTATCTCCTCCATGGCGCCCAATAAAGTTTCGAGCAAACTAGCGCCACCCCAAATTGTAGCTCTTCGATGATCCATAAACTTGACTTGCCCTGGCAATACTTCAGAAATCTCCTGTAGTTCTCGGTAAAGGTAGGTTTGGCGCTGCGATATAAAAAAAGTTATTGAACACATAATCATACAATTACTGACACGTTCAATCCACCGAACGGTTTCGAAAATGTACTCACAACATCGACATGAATAAAAAAGTAGTGGTCCCGATGGTACAGGGCTTTGATTAGACGGATCACCTGTCTTTTGGCCCGACCACTCACAGTCAAGAAAAACACTACTCTGGCGTTCCTTTGATGAGACTGAATCTTGTGGTCTTCCAGATGATGCAACACTTTTGGTTTCGTCTCAGACTCTACAGTCACGGAAATCATCTGTTACGATAATAGCAACATTGGATATATATTGGGTTTTAGCGAACCTTTGTTCACGCCTGTTTCAAAAACATTCATCGTAAGGTATCCCCCGCAGATCAGGTTTTTGTCATTCCATGATTCATCAGGTACAGAATTTTCACGATTTCGCCTGGACGGACAATCCATATTGCAAGCTGACGGTTTAAGTTCTGTATTGGAAGGTCTTGAAGCACCACAGAAACATTCCACCCTGCGTGCAATTGAAGTTCAGGTTGGTACATGTAATTTCATTGTGTCAAGAACCATCATCCTTACCCATACTGAACTCCTGCATATTCAAATCCATACTGAAGGCATGTATCGATGCAGGTTTTTGGAGAATTCTGGTCATTGAGCGTAATGTAGTACTCGGGCAGTATACGTTTTTCCTTGTTGTCTTGAAAGCATCCGATGTACTTTCCGTAAGTTGTCACTGTCAAAATCGAAGGTAAAATTCAATAAACTTCAAGCAATAGCAACGCACATGGCATGCAAGGTGTAACTTCGAGTACCCTGGTTGGTGCAAAACCGTGGAAGGTGATCTGGGTATAAGTGACCAGATTTGTTCTTGCACACAGCGTCCACTATTCGACGTTTACAGACATCGGTCTTAGCTCTTGAAAGCGCGGACGCAGCATCTTTTGTGACGATCTCGCAGTCTGGTTTAAAGGATAGACTGAAGTTTGAAAGCAATCCGCTCCTGGTTTCTTGTTTGCTAGTTACCTGTGATAAATTGTAGTTGCTAAACTTAAAATATCGTATTAAAGTAAAGAATATCGTATTCTCTCATCTTAAAAAATGTTTGCTGCTTACGTAACCGCTACCCGGAGACAGAAGACTTGACGCTGTGGACTCTTTAGACAGCCAAACTACTCGGACAGCTAAAAACACCTGGACAACTAGTAGACAGCCTAATATAAAAAACATTCGCTTGTAGCTAGAGTAAAATTGAGCAAAAATTTGCCGATTTCCGGACATTTTGTATCCAAATTGCACGGCCTTCGATAGACGAGCCTTAGTATACTCTCGGGTTGATGTTTATGCAGTATTTGGCTCCAACAATCCATACTTTAGACGAACTTTAACTTTAACGAACTGCATAACAATCGTGAGTAATGGTTTGACCGAACTTCGCAAATCATAACAGCAACCTGTGTCTCACACAAGCCCCATTGCTAATTGCTTTATGAGTGCCAAGAAATCTCTCGAACGCGAGACCAAACTGAACTGTTGCAATTTTCAAAAATTCACCGTCAGAGAAAACTTTCTTTCGATTCTTCTGAAGGTGTCTGCGTCTGCATATTACGCGCCATTTATTCAAAAACGACAACAAGTTAGATATCCTTGTCTTCTTTACTTCTATCAATCTTGCTTGAAGCGGATTAAACGCTGTTTAGTGCAGCACCGATTAGTAAATACGGTGATTCTTTCGAATTTACATCATGACAAGAGTCAAGACATCATTTTATTTATGTATATCAACAACCGCAATGTAAAAAAATATAACTTTGAATAACATATAGTCCAACATAAAAAATCAACATTAATACAGTTGGACTTGGAGATTATTGCTGAATGCCCAGCTTCACAATTCGTCGTTCAAAATCATTAACTCTTTCAGCAGCTATAACCAGTAGTTGATTGAGCGCCTCCCATGTAAGACCCTCTTTAGCTTCCTCTTCGCTTCCAGTTTCTTCTTTTTCGACATGCCCACCTAAATCGGCAGGAGCAGTTGAAGCTCTAGCCTTTTCGCCCGTTTTTATTGCTTGCTTCCTAATATCAACGTATCGTATTCGCCGTTGCAGAGCGGTCAAAAGAACTTTGAGCCCTTTGATTTCTTCTCGGAATCCAGCATTGTCAAGTTTCCGTCTAGAATCAATCTCGTCAAGGCGCTTTTGTAATGTTTTATTTCTATCTGTGAGCTTCCTTACGTCCTCCTGTAACATGACAAGAGAAATACAATGTTTCATAACCCAACTCAAAGTAAATTCACTTTGAGAAAGAACACTTACGGAATGGATTTTCTTTATCTGGTCATTTAGCTGTTGAGTGCGGAACACCTGCTTCTCCATACGTATAAGCTTGATTTTGTACTGGTCAATTAAATTTTCCTTCTCTATGAGTTCAGTCTGAAAAAAGCAGAAGGTATATATTTTTTGTTCAACATATACATAGTACCATAGTAATTAGTCTCTTAACCTCTAGCCTTATATGCTTTTCGGTTGTCTTTCGAGATTCCTCAATATGTTCGTCAATCCCGATTCCTGCGTAAAAAACGTTCAAGCTTTACATACCTCAATCATTGTCGGTTATCAACTAGCAAACTGTCTACAACCCCTGGTTACATGATTGATCTAACTGTAACTAGCTGAAATTACCGTTCTTTGTTAGACAATTTGTTGCGGATGTTGAAAGTATGTTGTTAGAGTGGGAATGAGTGACCAATTTCAGCAGCTTTTCTCTTTCATCTATCCATTCTTGCTCATTAGAGATTAGTTTCTGGCCACAAAATACGTTTTCCAATACCAAATTGTGAAGTAAACTCTTGGTTTCCAACAACCTATACAAACAAGCAACATATTACTCAGGGTGACCGAAAATGCATTGATGGCACCAACCCTTCACACTTACTTCGAAACTGTCTCTTTCAGACGACCATCGTATTCCTCTTTTTGCACCTTCTTTTCTTGTCTCAATAGCTTGATTTCTTCGTGCATTACATGCCGGTGCTCGTTATGAGTCCGTGTCAGTTCGCACACCTCTGATTCCAGCGCCTTGACTTGTTTTAAAAGAATTAATGGATTCAAGAGCTCCGTTTCTGTCTTTTTAGGGCCTTGGCCTGTTGAGCAATTGAAGATTTCTCGATACAAGTTGCTCTTGTCAGAATCACAGGATCAAAGAAAGGAAGGCGCTTACATTGTCGCAGCTCCTTTTTGATTTCTACCATGCGGTCGGTCAAAGCAGCAGCTTTTGGGTTTTTTTGCATAAATAGAGTTACATCACGTTCGTCCAACTTGCTCATCAGAAGAACTGCCTGGAATTTTCGCCTATAATCTTCGCTTTCAATCTAGAACGAGGTACAGGATACTTCAATTCAATGACTAGCTGAAAGTTGAGACTGGATAGATTGTGACTCAACGTACCCTCAGTCTTTCATTTTCCGAAATCAGTTTGATGTAATTATCCCGCTCGTCATGCAATGATGATCGTAAGTCGTGGACATTTTCTTCCAGGTTGTGAATGCGGCTAGTGTAAAAAGTGACGTCTTCATGTTGTTTAGTTTCTTTAGCTATTAAATCCTTGAATCTGTAAAACCGCATCTCGAATCTGTATTACCCATTGTATAAAGCCAGCCAGAAATGAAAAGACCAAAACTTACTCATTAGCAGTATCCAATACCCTTCCATAATGGGTTTCAATATCAATCAGCTTCTTCGAGAAGAACTTCAAAAATTCTCTCGGTGTTGGAAATGCATACAACCACGCGTCAATATTGCTGTACGATTCTGAAATTTTCTTCAACTGCTCCGAAGTAACGGAATTATTTTGGGAGTAGTCTCCGTCAGACATCATTGCGAATACTTTAACTTGAACTCATCGTTTTTTGATAGATTCAATAGCACTTTTTGACGGCTGAGATGTACTCGCAGTGAAGCAAAACAATTCGTTCCAGCCGGTGATATCACAAAAATGCTCCCCACTGTCCGTTACGAGTCCAGACATATGACGTGAGTTTTCCCGCCCATTGGTATGTTTACAGAATTGAACTTCAAAATTCTCCCGCCTTGTCTGACTTTCACCTTGTGAACGTTGCACAAGCATCCATGCTTTCTTTTTGCCACATTGGCAGTAACGGATAGAAGAATATTCAGCATTTAAGTTTAACAACAAAGATTTGCTCGAGTTGAAGATATTTATTTTCAAAGAGCAGGAATGTTTGATTACATATCATCAATTCCATATGATACTTGCGAAGCGTCGCCATAATTTTTGTCAACAGTCTTTTTATAAAAATGAGGAGCAACTTCTTCCAGCCAATCGGGCTGAATCACTGTTAAATCTCTAATGTATAACTGGTTTGTATGAATGATTTCATTGAATAACATCCACTGAGGTTGAGTCTCAGCATATAAAACAGAAGTTGGATGAACATGTACAACTTCCTCTCCTCGGACTGTCCGGTAATTTCCGGAAAAATGAAGATATACTGCATTTGCAAATAACCCAGCTACTATGCATTTCATTACGCTATCTAACCCTCTATCTCCAGAAGACTCCAAAGGAACTCCAAATCTAACAAGCATTTTAGACATTTGTTTCCGAAGTTCCTGAGCTCGCTTCAACGTCTTATGATTTAGGAACCGTTGGCCACAAAACTGTTTGCTGCTTCCACTCTTTTCGAAAGCTTGGAACACATTAAGAAGGGTTATCAAATCCCCTTCGCCTACCTCAAACTTCCGCTTCTCTATTCTGGCCCTTGCAGCAGCCTGGCCATACGGAGTTTGAAACACGGATTCGACTTGAACCATCGCGACAATTGTGAGAATCTCCTCTGAACAGTGATAGTCCTTGGACGCTAGTAACATCTTCGAAAGTGTTGGTGGTAGGGGAAATTCTGCCATTTGTTCTCCTAAAGGTAAGGTCAGGTTTCCATCCCTATCGAGAGCTCCTAGCGCGTACAATAGTTCAACTGCACAAAGCATATTCTTGGCAGACGGCGGTGATACAAACTTGAAGTGCACAATGTCGTTGATTCCTAGCGCCTTCAGCTGTAGAATCGGCTGACAGAGATCGCTCCTTTGGATTTCAGGGGGTGCGGCATCATCTAGCTTTTCATATTCTGCTTCCGAGTACAAGCGGTAAACTTTTCCAGACTGCGTTCGTCCTGATCGACCAGCTCTTTGGGTAGCTGATGCTTTGGATATTGGAACAACAACCAAGGCGTCGGTGAATGTTTCAGGATTGTACCATTTCATTTTGGTGAAGCCGCAGTCGACAACGTAAACTACTCCAGAGATTGTGATTGACGTTTCAGCAATATTTGTAGCCACAACTACTTTCCGCGTGCCAGTAGGGGTAGGCCTGAATACTGCAAGCTGATCTCTGTGAGGTAGAGAACCGTACATGGGCAAAGCCATCAACTTCAAACTCTTCGATGATGTCAAAGCCGTAGCTTGTTGTGTCAACATAGACACTGCTGTGTCGACTTCTTCTTGGCCCGTTAAAAATACTAGAACATCCCCAGGTTCCTCATGGTCATGTATTTTCATCACAATCGAAACAGACTCTTTCACATAATCCGGCACAGGTTCGGCAGCATAGAACACTTCACAAGGAAAAGTTCTCCCGGAAACACTCATGCACACGGAAGTGCTCTCCTTACTTTTCGAGTCTTTGTCTTTTGACAAGTCAAAGTATTGCTTCATGAAGCTGGCGTCTGCTGTCGCTGAAGATACAATCAACTTCAAGTCCTTGCGTTTCTTCAATATTTTCCGGATGAGTCCCATCAGAATATCACCGTTCAACGTCCGTTCATGAATTTCATCCAGCATGAGCACACAATACTGCCGCAGCAGCGGATCCCCCATCATTTCCCGAATCAGAAGTCCCTCAGTCATGTACTTGATCTTCGTCACTTTTGGATCAAACTTTTCGTCGAACCGGATGGAGTATCCGACTTCATCCCCGAGTATGGTTCCAGTTTCATCAGCAACTCTGGTGGCAAGTGATGTAACGGCAACCCGCCGAGGTTCAGTAACCCCGATCATTTTCCCACCTGTAGCCCATCCAGCTTCAGCGAGATATTGTGGTATCTGAGTACTTTTTCCTGATCCAGTTTCACCAACTAGTACCAGCGTTTGATATTTCTCCAACAGATAGACGATGTGATCTCGATATTTGTTAATGGGTAAACGCTGACGTTGCTGGTGCAATGATAAGGCCACGCATGGGTTGAATACAAATGTTGTCTCCTTGTTAACATCGATATCTGGCTTGTCTTCCTTCCAGCTGTGGTCTTCAGTGGGTCGCATAAACTTCATCCGCTTGCCCCCAGGCTCCCCAGGCCTTGATAACGCCATTATGGTTTCCCACGGCCACTCTTCACCTTGCTATCCTGAAAAACAATAAGACCGACGATGCATTATTATTTTGCTGGCTTTGATCCTCTAACTTAACTAAAAGTTTTAGAACCCATGTTCGTGTTTACCGATGAGTCTGAATCTCTTCACACCTTGATTGTGTGAGCATTTAGCAGCTACTGTATTATAGGAAGGAAACTTCAAAGATTGCACCACGAGTCATGATAGATACCGAGATAAAAATTTATTTACATGGTAGTCACACACTTTGTGTCCTGATAGTGAATTTCACCTTAGCTTCAATCATGATCAGCAGTAATAGAAATCATTTGTACAAACATAGACATTGATCACCTGTAATCAACTGCGAATGCATCCCGAGCCAGTGAGACCTAGATTCATAATGAACTTACAACCTGAACAAGAACAGTGATTCAGTCGGCTAAGTTCCTGTCATCTAATTCACTTGCGAAATTTCCGAATCCTAGTGTGTCATCTTGTTCAAGTGGATCACCTGGATTAAATAATCTGCGCCCCCGCTTCCACATTACCCATATTCTCCAAAGCCCAAAGTCATAGCGAATAACTACTACATTTCATCGCCCTTGGTATTCAATTTCCAAGTTCAACCAATATCGTGTAAAGCCAAGTGTCTCAACTTTAATTTGTGAAAACCCCAATTATATATTTATATTGAACCTACTTTGCGCGAGATAAATTCACAACTTACCAGTTGAAATACGCTTGAAAATTACTCCCCAAGGCCGAACATTTGGATTGCACTGGATACTACGATTAATGCTGATCTTGAAATGTGCCCAAACTTGTGTTTACATTTCGAAAAAATTCAAAACATTATTTGTCGTTGTCGAGTGTCCGGCGAATAAAAACATTGGATCAGTGAATTTCGTTTTCATCAATATCTGAACTGGAGAATTTCCCGCGAGCCAGTGAGTAACTCTTTTGCTTGATGGTTTACGGAAACGATGAAGATCGGATGAAGACGCAACGTTCCCAGGTACGTTTCCTCACCACAAAATTTCAGTTTTTCTCGGAACCAATCTTAATTTATTTTTGAACCCTCTCAAGTCGATGATACAAACAAATATAAATGAGCTGAAACGTGATGTTGGTACAAATTAATTTTACCTACCGTTGTTATTCGCATAATAATGAACGATAACGTTTCGTACGCTCGTGGCAGCAACCTTCTTTACATCCACAATACATGACTAAGCATAGCAATTAGCATCGTTGATTACCAAAAACTAATTATGCCAAGATGAACCAAAAGTAGTACTACCAAATAATGTTAGAAAACTGACAAGACCAACTTTATTCATGTTCAGGTAAACTTGAGGCTTCGACGACGAGGCTGCTATAGTAGGCGGTTTTAAAGAAAAAATTGTCACCATGAGTCACAACAAGAAGGACTTTTCAAAACGCCGAAGTATCAACGAGTTCGCCGTAGGATTCTCGTTTGACGATGATACTGAAGAACACGACAATACCAAATACTGGAGAACCCTGAACCTCGATCAAAGCGTCCAGCATGAGTGTAGTGAAACCTGCACAACGCCCTTGATCACTTCGGCGAGAACCAGCAACCCTTCAGATATGGAGTTGGTACTTGAAACGTTGGGGAACGCCGAAAAGGTCAACGATAGAGATTGTCTAGGTCGAACAGCCCTGCATTGGGCAGTCAGTGTGGGTAAGTTTCAATAAAATTAAAATTGTCAATTTGTTGATAGAACTCTAAAAATGTGGCTATGCTGCTAATGCTATGCCCATTGTACAGGTTGTAATTGTGATGACTGTACCACAAACGCGGTTAGGTGCGTAAAACTCCTGGTGGAATATTCCAGATCAAACATCAATGCTCAGGATAATCAAGGTACGCAACAATATGTATACCTTAAGATTTAAGATTAGTCAAAATCCATCAAGCTTAAGTATTCAACAACAAAAACAATCGTTTTTCCGAAGGTCTCACTCCATT
This sequence comes from Sphaeridia pumilis, assembly GCA_034698345.1. Classification (NCBI taxonomy): domain Eukaryota; kingdom Metazoa; phylum Arthropoda; class Collembola; order Symphypleona; family Sminthurididae; genus Sphaeridia; species Sphaeridia pumilis. Next base: position 14,407 of record JAQGBJ010000630.1, on the reverse strand, counting down.
GCACCTGGCCGCTGAAAACCAGGCGACAAGATGCGCTGCCATTTTGTTGGAGAAAGGCGCGGATGTATCGATCAAGTATGATTCATGACTGACTTTTATAGCTGGACTTTAATCAGATTTAAGGAGAAGATTGTAAAATGATGGCCTTTTTTATAGGGCAAAGGATGGAACGAAGGCTTTAATACTCATAGTGGAGAAGATACCTGAAGCCATGGAAAATCTGCTGGACAAGGCTGTCTCAATGTACAAGTACGAGTCGAGCAATATCAAATGCGAAATTGAACTGAATTTTGGGTAAGACATTCAAGCTAAAACTGAAACCTTTGAAAAATCCTTCTTGCTGACTAAAGACTTCTCTTAGGGCTGTAGTTGGATATTCAGAGACTCGAGGCCCCGAGAAGGGAATCAAAATCAGCAAGCCGAAGAAGGAAATGCTACTGTTGAATCTGATACTTGATGCAAGTAGCGCTAGTCGAAAGAAGATTCTGACACATCCGCTCATTGCGATATTTTTGTACCTCAAATGGAGAAAGGTTCAGACTGTGTTCTGGGCAACGATTCTTTTTAACGTAAGGCGTATTTTGTGCCATCCATTTTTGAGGTCATGTTGATAAGGAAACTGACAAGCTCACATTTGACTCGGACAGGTTTTGCTATTACTTTTGTACACTCTGTACATTCTCGACATTTACATTGTGAGCTGTCCCTACCGTCCCAAACTCACAGAACCAGCACATGTGAAAGCTGCAAAGACGCTTGGAGTCCTCACAGCCGACAACCACACAATGGACTTTATCAAGTTTTCGTGGTTCCAGTTCACACCAAAAGTGAGCGAGGTCACGGAGCGAATGAAGGAGGACGGATGTCACCTAGAAATCGGACTCACAGTCAAGTCGGTTCTCCTTCTGGGCCTCACGCTTTTCATGGTGATCAACGAAGTTTTCAAAATGCTACCAGCGCCAAGAGCCTACGCCAAGAGAACCATGAACCGGGCTCAATGGGCATTGTTCTTTTTCATTTTGCTAACTTCGTGGCCAGTGTTCATGTCGGCGCCCAATATTTCATTTTGGCAGTACCAGGCCGCAGCGGTAAGTTTCCCGGTGAAAGTTCAAGTTTACTGATTTACTCATCAACTGAAAGTACAGTTTGAGATGTCAGTTTCTTCAACATTTCACAGTTCGGACTCTTTCTGGCTTGGGCTTTGATGCTGTCTCAAATCGGAAAGTTCCCAAAACTCGGACTTTACGTCGACATACTAGGACACGTTCTTAAAAACTTTGGTTTCTTCATGTTAACTTATGCATCACTGGTCATAGCCTTTGCGCTTTCTTTTTGTGTTCTGTTTCCCGGGGTAAGTAACTGGCATTCTACAGCAATGTGACTGACGTCATCGATGAATTAATGATCAATGCATTTTTACCTAGCAGAATGCACCATACTCGTCAATCCCACTCGCAGTCCTCAAAGTCCTGATGATGATGGTCGGCGAAGTCAATTACGAAGAGCTTTTCTATGGCAAGGAAGAAGACCCCGTCGACGATCTTCTGTATCCATTAACAGGGCATATCCTTTATGGAGCTTTTGTGATCATGATAACCATCGTTTTGATGAATCTTTTAGTCGGTTTGACCGTGTCTGACATTCAGGTATGTTATGGACGAATTCCTTTGGATCTGACTAGCAAGGTCAAATGTTAAACGATTTTGCTGTTGCAGGGCCTGAAAATCAACGCCGAGCTGACCAGAGTATCACGGCAAATTGCTGAAATATCTCAACTGGAATCTTTCGTTTTCTCTCGACGTGTTCAGTCATTCTTCCCTGGACGCCTTGGTTCATTTATACGTAAAAGCATTCTAGTGGTCAAGCCCGCAAAGCCTCAAGAAGACTACCTCGACCAAAGCTACAGATTTGAACAACGTAACTTTGTCGATGATCCTAGAGACAAGTAAGAAAATAATAGATGCTGTATTTTTACGAGGGTTTACAGGCAAAACAGCTAAACTTTCTACGCTTTTCGCAGCTTTGTTTACCGACTTCGCCCAAACGACCCTAATGACAACAGCAACATTCCCTTGGAACTCAAGCAAGCTGTACTACGTCGCGCTTCAACGAGACATCGCTTCAACCGCTACAACCGGTGCCCCAAGAAGGTGAACAAGTTCAAGCTATCGCCCAAAACTCTGCCCTTCAACCCCCAGCAGCTATCACCAATGATCGAAGAAAAGCCGCAGTTGAACGCAGAACTGCTGACCCAGCTCGAATCCCGGGTCATGGACAAGGTCACTGAAAAGATGGACAAACTCATGGAAAATCTCGACGAGCGACTGGAACGTCATATGAATTACTATAAACTGTTACTAGAAACTCATCTCCAGAATTCTCAGCAGATGCAGAGCGAAGGTCATTCGACGACAAGGACGAGGCCTGCACCGATGCAAACTGCGATTTGATAGATTTTTTCGTTTGTCATGTGAATCTTTCTTATTAAAAGTTGCTTTACACGTATCTTGTGCAGTTAACAGTGTATATAGTCATGCGGTTCTGGTACAGTCACAGTTTACAAAAGTTATATAATCTTAGGCTATAATGTATATACGTACGTGTGCTTGTTTCCCATTTTTTCATAGTATATAAAGCTGCTACGAAGATATGATCTGAATGTCCTTAGCTTTAAAATAAATTGACATGTCGATAAGGCTTGCAAGAAACATAAAAAAACTCGTTGTACCTGGAAATTAAAAAAGTCATTGTTAAAACAGTCCTTGCAAAATGTTTATATCGAATGTGTCTGGTTGTGGCTTACCAAAAAAGTAAAACCGGAAACTGTTGGGCTCGTAATGCCAACAGTTTCCCGTGGAACGCAAACAGTCCTGTCCCCAGATGTCACAGGCTGAGTCGACAATGCTTCCATAAATTATAGGGCAAGGGACGTTTCCCATGAGCCCAATGGCACACTGAACAAGTCCTAAAGCCATGGCTTTGTCCGACGGATGAACGCATCTCAGCGTTAGAAGCATGGAACCGACTTCTGAAGAAGAGTGAACAAGAACGATGAAAATGAAAATACAGGTAAATAAGTGGAATAGTTTGCAGTTGGATGGACACAGCCCATTCGTCGGCACAGAATCTGGACCCGCACATTCACAGTTATACTAAAAATAAAAATGACATTAGTACAACAGGTGATACTAAAAGCAATTAAGATGAAGTATGAGTATGGGCTCCACCGACTCACCCGTTCTGTAAAGTTATCGAATCGGCAACCCGCATGGCAATAAGATAAGTACGTCTGGTTTCCAACACATATGGGCTTATAAATATCTGGGCAAGTGGCGCAAAAGTCGGTTTCACATGCTGGTTGTCTGGAATGAAACGTGGGCATTAGAAGCAAACCTTTATGGATTTCTTCACTATCAATCAAGAATTTGCCTTACCTAGTATTTCCTAAAACCAAGTCCTGTTGATCACAGCCGATAAACATAAGAGCTGCCATGCCACCAGCATATACTAAGGCAGAGATTGCAACCCAGAGAGCGACGGTTCTGGCGTCAGGTTCCCGGGTTCTAATGTACAGTCCAGAGAAAAATATACCAACTCCCATCACCAGGATCCCTGCGATTCCCGTATAAATATTAGCTTCGAAAGCGGCAAGTCGAAACTGTGACTCCAAGTACTTGGGCAGGAAGGTATAAAGTCCCGAAATGGGCAGTAAGTGCAGTACAGATGAACACATTCGTAGTAGAAGAATTCGATTCTTCAGCAGTCGTTTCAGCGTCATAGTAAAACTAGTGGCCGCTGGTGGCAATGCCACAACGTCCTCCCCAGCGGCGGCTCCAACAAGTCTCCCGCCTGGAGATCCCTGAGGTATTACTGATTCACTAACCGGCGGTTTCGTCCCTTCAGTCATTGTTGTCGTCGGCACTACTACAACACTAGGCTTGATTTTCTGTCTAAGCGATTTTGGGAACCCGTAGACCAAAAATGAAGTACAACACAATAGACTGGAAATAAGGAGCATTCCGAGCCACCAAGCACCTAACCATTGGGGGTTTAGCGGCGTCATGTCCTTTGGTTCTTTTCCAGGGTAAATGAAAAGCCTTGTGCAGAAGGAGCCCAGAATGAACCCGAAAACCGGCCCCAGGATCCGGACGCCGATAGTGATTGCTGAAATGGATAAAATGTACATCCCTATGATCCCTGTTGGCCATTCGTATTGTAATAACCATAACATGAATTCGATGAACTCACAAAAGTATAGTGGCGAATCCCGGCTAGCGACATTGTCATCAAGATATGGGATCCCCAGGGTGTAAACGGCAGTCTGACCCAATCCGATACACAGTAGGCACATGAACAAGATTCCAAAAAGGTAGAACGGCGGCGTCTCTCGGTCATCATCGGCATTACAGAAGGTTTCATTAGTCCCAAGGTTGAAAGAGTCCGCACACAGGATTTCTGAGGCATTTTTGCTGACTTGGTTGATTTTTGGCGGATGAAGTAAATGTGGCGTAATGGTACACAGTGTCGCAACACAGAATATAAAGGATCCATAAGCTATCCAGTGTGGACGGTGTCGAGAGCTAGCATAATATGGCAACAGTAATGACGAGCTGACCTGGAAATGAAATGCCAACCATCATGAATATTCACACATCAAAAGATTCTATCATCTATCTACCGACAGCCTTGAACTGTCCCAAAATTCAATCAACTTCAAAGCCTCACTCACTCACCTGCCCAATTTCCGTAGCAGACATCAGGAAGCCAGTAGTTTTGGAAGGAATAGAAAAGAGTTTCTCCAAAGTCGTTATAACCGCAACAAAATAAGTGTGAAATGTCCCTTGGAGAATGCATGTCATACAGAACACTATCAGAAAAGCCTTTCGATTTGACATGAACTGGAGGCATTTGGGCTGGAAATTGGACCATCCATAAGCGTAATTCGCCTCATCGCCGCCGACGCCTTCCTCCGATCCTCGTCTCTTCGAACTCTCCACCTAAAGACATTCAATTGAATATTTACACTGTAATTTTGTAATTTGAGCCACACAATTGAACTAGCTTTGGATCCAATTTCAAATTATGTACCTTGTTTTCCTCCGAACCGGCCAACCATGGAGTCGTCTCCAGTTCAACTTCCTCCGGTTGCTGCAAATTCAAAGGGAGAAAGTTGATCACTTTCCATCAACACCAAAACCTTTTAATTCTTTCAAGTAAATTTTACCTCTTTGGTCGGTTCTCCATCACTGTCGAAATTGTTCATTATTTAAAGCCTAAACTCACACATTGGTATCCGTTCCTTCCTGACAACAATGTTCCTTGGAGATTCTATTTTACTCAGTATAAACAATCCCTGTTAACAACTAAATGTCAAAACTTTTGCTTCCGTTTCGTTTCACTCGGATTTCATCGTCACCAAAAACTAACCCTCACAGACTCTATAAACTTGTATCAATTTAAAGCTAAAAATTGTTCTATAATACCGTAAGAAATTGCATAAATGACCATTGCCTTCAAAATTTGTACTATATATTTGAAACTCTTTGGTGGTTCGATTCACACGATTAACCTCGTAGACAAACTCGTTGTTCCGTATTTGTATTGACTGTCAAACGTATATTTATATATATTGATGATTAACTAACACTGTCATGCTCAGTACAGTAGCTCGACTGTCACCGGAGAGAAATCAAATTCCTCGACTAATTACCACTACTACGAACAACTAATGTCACCGGCGACCCTTTCAATTAACCACGTTTCAACAACCACTGTCCATTTAACTCATGTCCTCCTCCGGTCATGAATTCAGCTATTGCACAAATGGGTTCCGTATTGTAAATGGACTGAGATATTCGCCTGAAGCATGATTTAAAGTCTTCTTCTTCTTTGCTTTTGCTTCGTCGGCTCTCACCTCTGTTTGCCTTGTTGCGTGGGTTCAAATCACTCAATTAATTTATTCTGCCCACCGTCTTCTTGTATCCTCGTCTACGTGGTTAGAGGCGACGAGGGTAAAAGTAAGTGATGTCGACGCTATATAATTATACCTGCATAAGATTCGCATACTTTTTACTCACACGTCGTCGTCGTCGTCGTCTACCTGATTCTCGCCTACTATAATAATTTGCTCTTTTTAGACGACAAACACCTAAAGGTGGTAAGCGAGGCGCTTGTATTTTCGCTACCTTTTAACACGTGAATGGCCATACACTTGTTCCGATCCACACACACACACACACATCAACACCTCGAGCCAAAACACGTAATATTGTTGCTCCTGCTTCAACAACTCTTTTATATTCCCATTTCCCACAACAACAAACTTTCCAATGAATGAAACAATTTCTCCTTTTCACCATGCGCTCTTGTTGTTATTGTTTTGTTATTATTATTATTATGAGACCAAGATCTTCCTCTGTCCTATAAACATATGCCATAAATGCATCTCTGTCCGCAATGCAACAAGGTCTCATGTTCAACTCCCCTACTACTGAATATGCACTTCCCAGCAGCTCGTTTCTATAACATGTAACAGCGCCAACAACAACCCTTCTTCTTGTATGCTTCCTGCCAACTACGGCCTGCACTTGCCAATAATTCAATCAGCCCTATCAATTTGATCAGATCAGGTTTCGTCGCATGACATAAGCGTATTAGATGTCTGCCTGTCGACAATGTCTGCAAACACAAAGTCACACGCTTCCAGACATGCTGACACTTTAAACTTTTGTTGCGTGGCAATCTTTCACTGCGTCAGATTCGACACACCTGACATTCCTCGACTCCAGTCCCACCACCAACTATGTAGTGGAGAAAGGCATTAAACTGAAAGCTGACAATAATCTTTCTAATACTAACAATAACCTTTGTACTAGCAAGAGCGTGATAGACGCAAAAAATATTATGACCGAGTTGATAATGCCGGGTTGTGAACAACACATTCGAGAGAGTAGGCGTGAATACCCGGCTGGATTGCGTGTGGAAAGGAACTCGAGACATCGAGAAAAACTCGGGGTTCAACCCTGTGACCTGACGAAAGGACAAAGAAAGTGGTTTTCCCCCTTGATTATCGTGGGGAAGAAATCATATACTTGGAGAGTCCATGTCGATAGCGACAACCTTACAGGAGATGTAGAAGAAAAGTAGATTGTGGAGTCTAAGCGAGGTTAGCTAAGGCAGATTGGTACGTAGTACATAGAACCAATTTGGTACGGGTAGACAAAGCATGTCGGTCGACGGCCACCAGCCTGTATCTAATCTAAAGATGATAAAGGCACTAATTGCAGGGGGACACATCCGTTGAGCCAATGGCGACAAGGAGGCATCTGGAAGAGATTGTGTGACAGCGATTACTTTAGCAAACATGGTTCAAGAATTTTGGCAAAGCTCTGTTGAAACTTTGATATTATTCCTGATGTTAAAAAATACGGGGTGAATGATAACATTATTGCATTATCTCGCGGACTCGGTTGGAAACAAAGCTCCTTTTGCAATGCAATCCCTCTCTTCTCTTGTTATACTTTTTAGTTATATTATACTGTGAAATTATGACTTAAACTGCATCCGACGTACCTAACAAGACTTAAATACAACGCAGCGTCTCTTTCAAGGAATTACTTAAATACGGTGATGACACCCTTCAAAAGGCTGACTCGGTCATCGTTTGTTAGTTAACAGGTGTCATGACATTCGTGGCTTGGGCTTGACAATACCGCACACATCTATACAATTTTATGGAAAATCACTAGCAGTAACCAGTATTTGTCTAGAGTGTCTGTCGTCATTAAACAACCTAGTTCATAGACTATTTGGGCCAACCGACGTGGTACTGTTGCTGTGAACTAAGCTGAGCATGCTTCCGGATTTAACGTCGTCTTCGTGATATACCTCTCGCGAAGGCTCAGACAAGGCTACCAGACTGTAAAATATAAACGATTGTCAGAAAAGTTTCTTCTACAAGGACATGCTAACGGTTTTTGTTTTGGATGTAGCTCACCTAAATCCACGCCGGGCCGAATCTTCATCGAACTGCTCCATTTCGCGCATTTGTCGCTCTTGAAGAAGACGATTACGCTCTGATTTTTCGCTGGCGAATTGTTGCAATTCTTCACGCATCTGCAAAATCCAACACAAAACATTCATCTTCTGCCTGAGCGTCGGAATTGGTCGGGCTGTATCTGTTAAAACTTTACCTTTTGTTCTAAAAGCGCTTTACGTACGCCTACTCGATCTTGAAGTTCCTTCTTTTCTCTTTCTCGCTGAGCTTCAGCCTGCATACGGTTTTTCGACTGATATGCAATCAAAATCTCACGTTCCCGCTCGAGCTTCTCCTTAAGTTGTTGAACCTCAACTTCCTGAGACTCATCGAGACGAATCTGAAAAAAACGATATTTTTAAAGCAATGAAACCAACAGTAAGTGCGAATTCTAATTTAGAACTTACGGATTGTTTTTGTAGCATTTCTGCTATACTTTGCTCGTATTGTTCACCAAGAAGAGCAAGCTTTCGTCTTTGCTCCTCCTTCAATTTCTTTATGACACTTTTTTGCGATTCCTTAGGAGTTGTTTGCAGAATCTGGGATTTAAGCGCCTTGTATTGCACAGTCTGGATCTTGCAAGTATCCCTGAACTGCTTTCTAATCTGGATTTCTTTCTGCTTCAAACTCTTTGGTTGTTGTTTTAACTCCAGGGCATGCTTCTTTTTCAGCTCACTTTCAGCTCTTCTCATATACTCCTCTTGATTTTGCAGCTCAGTCATGTGCATTTTTTTCACTTGATCTTCCCGTAGGTGATGCACTGCTCGCTGCTGAGAGAACTCCAGGTCTTGAGTCATTTCATGCTGCTTTCGGAGAATTGAGTGAGCTTGTTCTAACTGATACTGCCGTTTTCCTAATTCCTGTTGAAACAAGACAAGTTCAATGAATTCTGAGAATGAGTCATGTCGCAAACATGTAGAAGCTCGAACCTCTCGCAATAATTCTTCGGCTAACTGGTGTATTGAAAGCAATTTCCGTCTCCTAAATTTACGCACTTCGAGTTCCAAGTAATCTTTTTGGTTAGTACGCATTCGTTGCTCATCATGTTGTTCTTGTAATTTCAAGTGATCTTTCTGAGACCTAAACACAAAGTTACAATTCAAAAGTAATTCATGAATTTTTCGATTTTTACGGTGCACTACTTACTGTAGCGTAGCATCCCGTTGTCGTTTAGGAGTAGTATCGTCTTGACTGAGCTCTTTTTTCCACCGTTCTTTATTTTGCTTGTACTCTTTGCGCTTATGCAAGTCGAAATTCTTTCTCTCTAGTTCTTGCCTTTGAAGAATTTCCTTTTTCAGTCGTTTCTCAGCGCTTGAATTTTGCTTTTCCTAGAAAAATTCCAAGTGAGTTATGTCCACCAAATCGGTGAAGTTCAGCCATAATTGTTTCATGAGCTTACCTTTCGCTCCATTTCCTGAGCATGACGTGCTTGTAGCTTTTCTAGTTCCCGAGAAAACTGTTGTAACAGATTTTCGTACTCGCTATCCAACATCTTACGATGTGACTCCATTTCCAGTCTGCATTTTTCTTCAAGCTGAAATGATCATCAATTAACAACTTTCGTAAATCCGAAGCTAAAAGTGGAGCAACATCTTCAAACAATACAATACCTTCATTAGCGCTCCTTGATGTTCTCTTCTCATTCGTTTGTATCCACTCATTTGCTCGTACATGTCTTCGTGCATATGTTCTTTTTGTTGCTTCGTTACGATCGACGTTGTTCGAATTGTGGCAAAATTATTAGGTCGTTCTCCCGCAGATCCAAATGATGCCTAAGAAAAATAAAAATGTTTATGCTGCTAAAACTGACTTCAAGTTCGTGTACGGTTTGACGACGTACCACTGAACTTCTCGGGCCAGCTCGAGGAGTGAGACGAGGGAAATCGTCTAATTCATGTGCCATGGGGATGGAATTAGTAGAAGATGACTGTGAAGACGCAGATACTCCTACAGATCTATCTGAGGTAATACTATTACTTTTACTAGAGTCACCACCAACCAGCTCGCCGTCACCTGTGATTCAAATAAAAAATTATATTCCCGAGATTTCAAACAAGTTAATAAGCAACCACTTCTACATACCATCTGGATCTCCAAAGTTATTATCGGAATCTGCGAGCAGAATTTTCTTCATTTTTCGGTAGTTCAGATTATCCAGGTCCCTTACGGCAGCTTTCGTTCGACTAATTAAATCGTGCAAGACTTGTGGCGATCTCGCACGTGTCATAAAGGGATGCATCAGTAAACGTGAGCAGTCCGGCCTGTCAGGAGGATTCTTCTTCAGACAAACGTCGACAAATTTTCGGAAGACATCAGACCAGTTTGAGGAATTGCCTAGGCTTGGACTATCATTTTGCGCAATGTGGTACAAGGCACTCATTGCATTCATATTGAAGTAAGGTGGTTTACGCTCAGCTGGAACGAAACAAGGACTGTTATTTATTTATAATGTTCGTGTTAATTGCAGCAAACGATCAGACAGCCACGTACCGAGTTCAATACAGGTGATACCCAAAGACCAGACATCCACTTTTCCATCGTACTGACCCTCATCCATAGCAAGGATGACTTCAGGAGCCATCCAATAAGGAGTCCCTACGAAACTGTTGGCAGGGCATTGAACACTGGCAGACCCGAAATCCGCTAATTTCACAGTTCCACTCTCAGTAAGTAGAATGTTTCCAGCCTTTACGTCCCGATGTATCCTACTTATTGAATGTAAATGTAGAAGTCCATTGATTACACCCTCGCAAATGGCAGCTATTTCATCTTCCTTCAATGGCCGTTTATGCACCTCGATGATGTCGGATGCTGACCCAAGGCAGTACTCCATGACCAGCTGAGGGAAATAAATGGCTTAATTAACACTTGTTCCATAACAACAATGGATATTCGTGTAATATATTCAAGGAAACTCACCCATGCCGTGTGTTCTTTTAGGTAGCATCCTTTATACTCGATGGTGTTTGGATGATTCAGAGACCTTAGGAACCGAATTTCTTTGAGGATGTCTTGCCACTTGTCCATGGACTGTTTACCAGTGTATGACATCTTTTTGATAGCCACCACTTCCCTCGTCTCCTTGTTCCTCGCGAAGTATACCGCCCCGAAGCTTCCATGGCCAATTTCTCTAAGATCTTCGAATATCCTCTCAGGGTCTTCTTTGTTAAAAAGCTCTGCTACTTCAGGATTCTTCAAACCGTACGGTTTTAAATACATGACGGTGGTGCCGTAGGCGCTCAGTTTACAACCTCTTCGCACACCACTAAAAATTCTCCTCGCACTTCTTGCATTTACACATTCACACAAAGTTCAATATCACGACAAGTTCCTTCTTCCAGCAATTTTTTTCATCTGCTTGTTGATTAGATCTGAATCCACCGTTTTTGAAACCGATGACGATGAGAAACGCACGTAACACATAAACATTAGTAGTAGTAAGCACCTCTGGATTGGAAAATCAACTTGATCTCCAGGCTATTTACTCCATTTCGCCTGAAAGAAAAAAATTCCAATTGCAGTTAGTGAATGAACAATTTATCTCATCGACTCATCATCAACCAGTTCATGCCATGAACTGTATTTGCTTATCAGTTATCAGTAATTAACCTCCTAATTCGCTCACCTTCATGATTATGAACATGCCATTCCAAACATTATCAGTCTTCTCCCTTGTGTGAAAGTTGTTCTTCATAGATCAACTACTTGATTCCCACTGCATAAAGTCGATATACAGTAGCCCTCTCGTCCACTAATTACATCCGCTCCAGGCGTGTTTCCAGCAGCTTTGATCATTCTAGTTTGTATTTTCAGATAGACCAGAGAGCGACAAATGGAAAAATCGAAGACTTCAGAATCCCATCATTTAAGGTGTTCCTAATCCTTCAAGTCGGAGCAGTCGAGCGATAACACACACACAATTTTGTCGTGGAATGCCTCCCACGGTTCAGAGGACACCTCTCAACCGGCAGTAGAATCAATTCGTCATTTTTATCTTAATCACTATTCACACTATTTCCCCTGATATTCTCCACATTCAGTGTCACGGCAAAGAATAGGATATCTAGATCTTGATGTTTCTCTTTTACACTTGTCCGTACACGATGGTTGCTCCTTACTGGCTGACTTCAGTCTTGGAATTTTGGCAATGTATTTCCGGATCAGTTGGTTGTTTATCGAACTAGAGGTGGACCGTTCAAGTACGGAGCTGCAAACAAATCATTGAGTACATGATTAGTTTCATGTTTCAAGACTGAAAGATGTTGATATAAAAGCAAGCGTCCATGCTTCAATCCACATACTTGGAATAAGACTTACTTTTTTCTTTGGTATCCGAGTTTTGACGGGAAGCTCCATGGAGGACTTGCGACTTTTACTTTAATTTTCTCCCATTGCTCTTGTTGTTGTTATTGTTGTGATGCATTGTTGAACTGGAGGAAGTGTTTCTCGGTCTTTTGGAGCACCAGCGGTTGAAGATTTTGATGTACCAAGTGTGGTGGTGACCGATGATTCCTTGTTGTTGTAGCAGTCGTAGCCTATGTGTCTGTCTGGTGGTCCTTAACACTACAACCGTATTTGCTGTACTTCCTTTCCCTACTTTTTCGCCTGCTAAATGAAACTTTTGATATTCTACAACAGGAGAGAATATACAGAGCCAAGATGTGACATGGGCAACGGTTCAAAGTATGTACACCGTAACCAGGGCTATCTCTTTAGCCCGTCTCTGCTCCTGTCTGCCGCAATATTCGCTATATATTCACACCACTCCAAGGCAAAACTATGCAAAGGATGCACGTACAGAGTGTACCCGAATCAACACGACACAATCATCAGTCAACTTTCTTCATTTATTATATGTTACCTTTACGGAATTTACTCCACACAACAAACAAACGTCTATCCAACATTTAAAGATCACAAACACTATTTTACATATTACAATCATTTCCATCCCTATTACACATAAACAACATATTTCCTTGATGTGCACAAAAATTCAGTATACTGTGAGGCTTGTCTATAGATAACGTTTTGCTGCCCTCAGACTCTTGCACCGCACATCTCTCCTCGGGAGGGGAGCAAAACAAAAGGCATTACGTCACCAGCGGCTGCATCCCACAACATGAGTTACGAGAGCAGTTCAGAAATGACGTTACCCATAAATGGAGCACCTGCCAGCTGTTTGAATCGTAATCATGACGGCGATATTGGTTGGTCAGTTGAATGGAATATGAGATGGGAACGGCCCTTTGGTATCCGTGACTGCATGAATACAGTGCTAAACAGTGAGGTGGTGCATTATATGCAAGTGTTGTATGAGATTTCAAGGAATATCATTTGGTTGGGATTGAAGAGTATATTGTGGTCCCATCTTCCGGTTGCTGCCGCTTTTACAAGCCGGTGAACATTTCCCTTGAATCGCAAAGAGGCCACCATCGACGCCGTGTCAACGGAGAGATCCATTAAATATTCTCAAGAAGATATTCTTCTCGTCCGGATGAACGCGAACAAGTGACGGCGCTTTACTTGACTGGTGCATTGGATGTGTGTGCGGTATTGTGTACGACGACGTCGACAACAACATTAGAATAATACGACGTCTAACTAGTAAGAGCAGTCTGTCCTCAGTAAGAATCATCGTCAGCAGTCGTAAATTGTAGCATTGAAAGTAAACAACTTAAAAAATAAGTAAGTTTTGCAATTGTCATTCTTGCCAAGTCAGCATAGTTCATAGTTGTTTGAACAGAATTAATTGTTGGTAACAACTAAAACATTTCTTGTCGTTTGCAGATTTCGAGGAACCGAATATCATAACATTTGGACAGCATGTCAAGAAGTGAGTGTCGAGTCTATGTGGGAAACCTGCCACCAGATATCAGGACGAAGGACATTGAGGATTTGTTCTTCAAGTTTGGAAAAATATTGTACGTTGATCTGAAGAATAGGAAGGGACCACCATTTGCCTTTGTTGAGTTTGAAGATCCGAGGTAAGTGGGATTAAAAGAGCTGTTTGTTTTTGGTTATGTATGAAGGGTCCGAATTGTGCAATAATGAATGGGTATGGTGTTCCAGGGATGCTGAAGACGCTGTAAGCAAACGGGATGGATACGACTATGATGGATACCGGCTACGAGTAGAATTTCCCCGCGGTGGATCCAGAGGAGGACGAAGTGGCGGCGGTGGCGGTCGTGATGGCGGTGGAAGGGGCGGTGGAGGAGGAGGAGGAGGTGGTGGTGGCGGCGGCGGCGGCGACAGAGCAAGAGGAGCACCGGCACGTCGATCACAATATCGAGTTCTTGTTACGGGTACGCAACTTGTCTTAGTTGATTCTTCGGATCTTGGGAATGATGACAGCTCTGCGTGGGATGTTTC
>JAQGBJ010000629.1:0-35943 GCA_034698345.1 Sphaeridia pumilis | reverse complement strand
CATATCACAACAAATTGCAACCTCTCAACTTCACACACACTCATGTCAAACGGCCTTGTCATCCAACATTTGTCTCTCCATCCTTTCTCCGTATCTTCCATTATTCCCACTCCTTTTGCCTTTACGACTGTAACAGTTTCTCCTCTCTTTACTTTTCTCCCTTGGCAACTTTCCCTACATTTCTCCCAATTCCAGTAAATTTCCAATAAATTGTTCAGCTGCAGCAAAACAACAGCGGAGCCAAAATTCATAAAATTCAACTCACCTCTTCCCGGAACTTTTTAACAATTTCTCCTTTTTTTCCAATTATGCTTCCGACTTCCTGTAAACAAAAAACAGTCCAACATTAGTCAACTTATCATTCATCATTTCTAAATACATATTCACACAATTTAATTTGACCTTCGGAATAACGTTTTATTTCAAAAACACATGCTTTCGTTCCTGAACACTTCAACCTTCATCTGTCCACCTTTGAATTTTCTGCATTTTTTTCCAACTTTATCAACATTCATCCTGTCCCTATACCTGTTCGTGACCATACAAACGGCCGAATTTCTCCTGGAACAAAGGACATAATACTGAAAATATATTCAAACCTTTGAAACCTCCTTCTGACTTTCTTCGTATTGACAAAGCAAACACGAATCGAAAACTCGTACACAAAAGGCTTCCAATACACATCCAACCGTTATCGTTTTCCTCCCTCTGAAATACATGCACTTCACCATTCCTTTCTCTATGCACATAACATTTTTCACAAAAAAAATCACACAATATTCTGCATTACAATTGCTCATTTCTAGAATCCAGGCCCTCGGCCAGCTCATCTTGTTATTTTTCTCATTGTATACCCCGCAACCTTCCTTCATTGCCTTTTCTTCGTCACTAAAGAAGCAAAAGGTTTCATTCTTTTTCCTTCCTACATTTCTCTTTTCTCTCTCTCGCCTCTTGTCTCTTCTTCTCATCCCAAATTCCATAGAAAACAAAAACAAAACACCGCACACAAAATAACCATCTTTTTCTCCTGCTTTCACTCTTTCCCTCTTCAACTCACGCTGAGCCTAACAAGAACATTTTTTTCTTAAAACAGAATCATGTGGAAAAATCAAGTCCTCCCACTCCATATTCACCAACAAAAACTTCGAAAATCCACAGAGACCTTCTTCAGCGACAACTCCAGGTTCCAGGCCCGAAATACGCCATGAGAGAGCAACCCGGTGCATTTCTTTCCTAAAAATGGTAGTGAAAAAGATTTTTGCAGATACATATACGTATAACAGCTTCTCCACCATCTAAACTCTGCATCTTGCACACGACACAACCTTCTTGCTTCTGACCATCAACGCCATCATTTCCACCACCACCACTTCCGCCTCAGCGCCATTTACTCCCGTTCTAAATCGCCTCCACTTTCCCGTCTCCAATCCCTGGTAAAAACCACCATACATTTCAAGTCTTTCATACTTTCGCTTCCTACACACAACTTGACAAACGGCCTCAAAATCCTCAAAAACAACTACAATCCATCATCTCGCCTCTCCTCCACATCCATATTCATTACTCTTCTCCCACTTTCAAACCAGACTCCCGGAAAAGTCGCCGGCATAAGTAAAGTGCGTTATATACAAGGTACTTACAGCCTGCTGGATTCTCCAGCATTATTATTTACCTCTCACGTTTTTCAAAAACTAACTAGAAAGCAACTTTTAAGCAACGTCGCAGTGAAAGTAGCTCCAACGTTTGCTGCCGCCGCTACTCTTCTTGTACAACCTGCAAACAAACGA
The DNA here is from genome assembly GCA_034698345.1 of Sphaeridia pumilis. NCBI lineage: Eukaryota > Metazoa > Arthropoda > Collembola > Symphypleona > Sminthurididae > Sphaeridia > Sphaeridia pumilis. Next base: position 34,156 of record JAQGBJ010000629.1, on the reverse strand, counting down.
CTTGAACCACTTCCTGCCCACACAATACCTTTCAAACCATAGAATTCCATTTCCTCTCGACGAACCCACAACCTCTCCTTTTCCTGAATATAAGAGTGAATTTAGCCCCGCTATTTACGTTCCGCCGCTCCTAAACAAACAAATAAACAAAACAAACTTGCCCCAAATCCATACACAAAATACATTAAAGTACCTACATACACATACCGAAGCAAAACTGTGAATATTCACAGTGTACTTCCAGCTACATATACCAGCACCAGCTTTACAACAATTTCCTTCTTCGCTCCTACTGGATTCACTGTACAAGTTCTTCTGGTTCCTCCGATTTTACCCAGGCTTCCCGAACCTCCGAAATTGAAAATGAAATATGCATTATCATTTCTCCTCGCTTCCCCTCAAACAATTCATAAATATACCTTGCCAAATTGCATTACAATCCTTCTTCTCCAGTCTCTCCTGCCTGCTTCTTCCTCCCATCACAAGAATCTCGGAGCAAGATTCCAGCTTTTTACACTTTTTCCATTCTTGTATCATAATACATCCTTCATACATTTCTTCAGCCAAATCCCGTCTCCGTCACACACGTTTTTCACCAATCCACAACAGAGTTACAGATTGAAAAAAAACACAACAAAGCTGCATTCAGTCTTCAGTCCATCCCGTTCTGTATTTATGTACCATGAACCAAAGTCATCCACGTGGAATCTCCCTTCTCAATCCTCCATCCGCTTCAGCGACTTCCGATATATTTTTATATATATTGCAGTATCGCCGCCAACTTCACTTTCTGTACATCCACCACAAAATCAATATCCTTCCGTCATACGCCACAAGCCAAGAAATCAAGATTTATACAACAAAACCGTAACTTCAGTCTCAAACGTACCTTACTTACTCGTATGTACATACAAATTCTACCTTCACCAATTTCAATTCCATTTACCCAACAAAAAACCATTTACTTCATACCACGCCTCATTTTCCCTAGAATTTGGACACGAGCTTCCACTTCAACCTGTGATACTTGAATATCCAGCCAGCCAATTTCTTACTTTCTTCAACTTTTCCCGCTTCATTCGCTTACATTCAGCTCCCACGTTTTCCCAACTTTTCCATAGAGTAGCCATTGACCAACTTTCTCCTTCGAAGCACCTGCTTTTACATGTGTACCTCACTTTTTCCCCCGCTTCTTGAATCCTCCTTGACCTGTTACACAATCTTGCGCCCTTGCCAAAACATCCCGTGAACAAACAACCTTAAAATCTATTTTCGTACACACTCCTTCTCCCTTTACGTCTTCCGGTCTTCCGCCAAACTTTCCACACAAGTCCATGCAACCTTGACACTTGCCGGTTTATTCCCTCTCTCACTCACACTGTACACACTTCTCCAGCTTCTTCTCCAGCAGCAACTTCTCCAGTTTCCTCCAGGGACCTCGTCCTAGAACCTGTCCTTTGACTCCCCATTTACTTGCTTCCTCCTTCTTCTTTTCTTACACACTTGTCTCTATCACTTAGCCAATATATTCCACCAACCAACCACCACCCACACACCAACTTGCTCTCTTCTCCATTCACTCACTCACTCACTCAATCTAATTACCTCCTTAAACTGGCTCCAGTTTCCAAATCCATTGAGACATTCCACAGATTATTATCCTTTTCCACTTCTCTCCATACTCAAGGCCACAAATCACTTCCAAACATTTTTTGGCTCCGTCCAACTCCACACTAGCAGCATATACATACCAAAACCTCCAAATTCACCCAGACGTGTCGTCGTCCAAAAACGCTTCTTTTTTTGGCATCAGCCCATAAGCACCGCCACTCCCGCCGCCACATATTCTCTCGTCTTCCAAAATTAGCTTCCCTCTGACTTTCTCCACCAAAATCTCACTCACACACCAAAACAGCATGCACTTCATCTACTTTTAATTTCCACCGCCAGCTACACCTTTTGTATAAGCCTTCCGGCTTTCACCTTGACTTCTTCCCCTTCTTCTTCTCCTCATCGTCTACTCCATATTCCTTACTCCGTTTATACATACACACAAAGTCCCTCGTTTACATTTTAATAATACCAAATCCTCCTGTCCCACGAGACCTCGCCACATCCTCGTCGTCTTCGTCTACTCCATCTTGTTACCTTATACAACTTCCTTCTTCTTCTTGGTATCTACTCGTCCAAGACGTCTTCTTCCTCCTTCTCTTCCTTCTCATACACTCGATCCAATTATAAGCCTTCTTGAAAACAGCTCGACTAACGAAACATTTCCCTCTTCGTCTCCCATACACTTTCACTTAACTTTTCTCTCTCACACCCGACGAGCAAGGAGGAGAAACGTACCCTCCAACACCCAGCTTATTATTATTTCCAAGAAACTATTGCATAACTTCCAGCCACTTTTCCAGACACTTGCAGCCCCACCAGACATGCTCCTTTCTCCTGAAATCCTCCGGTTCCACGTGGTTCCTCCACCTCGCCTTCTTGATACTCTCCATTAAAGATTCACTTAAATTCCAAACCGCCCAACTCCCAAAACTTTCCCGTCAAACCTCCTACGCACTCTCCCCACCGGTATTTCAAACGTAATTTCTTCCTCCACGTGATCCATAGCTTTTCTTTCTTTTATAACCTCTAATATTCGTTCTGAGAACCTTATTCCATCATTTAACAAATTAGTTCGAAATATCCGCCAAAACCAATCAGTCCCCAGTACCATTCCTACAGCCATACATTGCTATTCTAACCACCAACTTTTGCCCCCTGTGCACCACACCACACAAATTTCGCTTTCTCCACCCGCCATTTCCTCCATGTCCCATCATCAACTCATATTGCATTTCCGCTTTCTCCTCCCCAACAAGGCAACTTGTGCAATACACACAATACAAAATATATACACAAAGTCTCCCAACCACAGCTTCACACTTTCCTCTTTCCCAGGAAACCATCATAATCAAATCCTATCGTCACATTCACGCTTTACATACACAAAATGTCCCAGTTTGCCAACTTTGCCTCTCGCTCTCCTTTCTCTCTACCTTCAAAGTCTGGTCCCAAAGCCGAATTTCGAAACCACCTTTTCGTCCTCCCTACCATCAACAAGGCAAATTCAAAATAGCTTTCAATATAATTTAAACATGTTCCTTTCCCCATCCCCGGCACATTCAAACACACATCATTTCCACCACCACCAGCCTACGGCCTTATCGCATTCACCAAAATTCCAAAGTCAACACTACTAACACACCAAACTGCCATCAGCTCTCCACACCAATATATTCCACATTTCACGACGAGCTTGCTTCTGCTTCCACGTCAAAGTCTCTCCTATCATGCTCATTCTCATAAATTTTATCACTCACTCTACAAACCAAGTATTCACTCAAACCCTGTATGCATACAAACCCAAACCTTTCGTCGGAACCACAACTTTGCAACCGCATCCCCACCACACCGCCAAGTCAATACACAAACAACATTTCCCCTTTGTAGTGTAGTATATATTTCTACTCAACTCCAGCCCATAACCATGTCAACCACACCAAACGACTCTTGGTCCAAACTTAAAAGTGAATATAATTTACAAAACTCTTGCAATTTTTGCCAATTTTTTGCTAAAAACCCCCATCAATACCGCCGCTTCCAAAAATTCCAAATACCAAATTATATGCATTTATAACCTAATTGCACCTGTCCCAATAATTCCATATCGTCGTCCCCTCCTCCCACCCCGTCCTCACATTTCCTTCCTTCCGTTTCCCCCAGTCCGATTAACTTCCTCTCCTTCTGATTCGCTTCGTTCTTCTGACTACTAAAACATGTAATTTGCGTGTGTCTTGTTGTTCCAGTCTTGTACACACACATATCAACGAGTCCCCATCATGCCAAAAGACACCAAAATTCCAACACAAGTCTACTGCTCTACTACTACTGAATTTCCCTCGCTAATTCCAACTAATTCCCTGGGCGTTTCTCCTTCCCTTTGAGCCTCATGTCTACATACTTTGTCCGTCTCTTTTCCCTCCCTTCATCCTTCCTCTTAGTCTCTCAGTCAGTAGTAGTCAAACGAAACACTATCGAAACATGAGCCACATACATGAAATATTATGCATTCGCTAACATACACACACACACACACACGTTAATTACATTCTTCATTCCTTATCAAACGACTGGCCCTCATCAAACAAAACCTTTTTAGCAGCAAACATGTTAACATGCATCCTATATAAATCCTAATACATCCACTCATCCAGTCCATCTAAAACTACTGTCTCGTCTACGTACAGAGTGGAAACTTTTAGGAGACTCACAGCTTATCACTATATATATATTCCACTCATCAAAGTTTCAAATAATGTCCTCGCTCGTTTCGCCACCTTGTAGCAACTAAAATCCCCCTGCTATTTTGTCACAATTAATTCCCCTCTCACCGGTAATTAATACTTTGACTTTTCTCACTTTGCCGCTGTTCCCTGGTCTATCACTGCAATTTCACACATTTTTCCCCATTATTTTCCACCAACTCTTGTGATTGGCTTAAATCCCATGCAAACTTCTCTCATAGCTAAAATCCAAGTACGGATCAATAATAATTCATCCAAACACGCACGCACTTCCCCTACTTTTCATCCTGGTAATTACTACTTTTCTACTCGTCTTCCACATGTATATAACTTTCTCTTCGCCTTCTTCTTAATATACACACACACACATACATGTTGCACATGTCTCGTAGGATTCTCTCACAGGATTCCCTCACCCCGAAAAAATTACTAAAATAATTAAAACATCACACACGCTATCATCATACACCAACAACTTTCTTCACAAGTCACGAACCAACCGAGCGGAAAATTCCTCCAGGCGCTTCTTCCACACTAGACTCTGCCTACTTTTTCATCAAACTCATGGCAATACTGGAGGAGCTACTGGATTAACCGGATGCATTTCATATCCATATATATATTTATGTATACAGTACTCTCAACTTTCATATATTCCTTGAGAGCCAGCCAAATATTCCACCCAATCCATATGTGCCTCCTTCCTCATCATCATCATCGACGTCCTGTCTGTCTAGCCTTTTTCACATGCACTTTCTCCGCCTTCCGTTATCTATCCATCAAAAAACAAACTTTCTATCATCTCTGCTGGCTACTCGCTGATACTCAAGTCTGAGAAGAAAAGCACACAAATTTCAGCTTCATGTACCCAGAACCAGAATCACAAAAAAACTTCCGCATTATTCCAATCACCTTCTCTTTGCTCCGCAACTTTTTCTCAGAAATCATAATTTTCTCACACACATGTCAGTCTAGAAATCACCCATTTGATCATTACTTTCTCTTCTCACTCCCCACAACAACTATATTATACTTCCCCTTGGTCTTCGCCTTACTCAAACAACGTTAACGACAGCAGACAAATTCTGATGGAATGATAGCACCAGCCAACCCATAATCAAAATATTATACCCCAATCACTTCACGCCCCATCATATTTCTTCACCGTGTAAACAAACTACTATTTCAAGTGAAAACGTTCCCATCATACAATCAGCTCACTCAGTATCAAACACGTGTAACTTTCTCAAACTCTTGCTTTCACTTTCACAATTTCTCCTCCTCGACCACCACGTACTCAATTGCAAAGTCAACACAATTGACCACCGGTCAACAACTCTCTTCGTACCCAACGCACTCATCATCGATTACAAAAATGATAAGACAAACAAACACAATCCAAGCCCCATCCCAACTATACACATCCAACTTCACCCCTCGATCAAAACACCAGAAAAAAATCCCCTAGCCACAAGCTTATAGAAAAAGATTCACTCTTTGCTTTCTCTTCCTGTATCGAATGACCGTGACCAAGTACAAGAACATGTTCAGCTCTTTTCCTCCATCTCACGTACTCACGTTATCTATACGTCGACGTCGATACTTCGACCTGCTTCCTTTGTCCATATTTTTACCCATTGCAAAAAACCGTCCCAAATTATCTTTATCTTCACAACGGACGGATTCAGCAGCCTTTACTTTTTCCCTTCTCTCCATCTTCATCCTCACCAGAAACAATCGATAAATTTATTTCCGGCAGCTCCAAAGCACTGAGTTCCACATTGCAGATTCCGTAAAACCAAGCCCCTAATGTTGTTGTACCAAACTTGTTTTTTACCACGTGGCGGCCGGTGAAAGTCGACTTTCACCGTCTTCTCGATTTTATCAAATTTCTGTTCCGATTGTATCTCCGCCACAGTAACATTTCTCGTTTTTTCTGCCGCTCTTTAGAAACTTTACACCAGACACACAACAACAACTCCCTTAACTTTCTCTCCGCCTTCAAAATTTCCCCAAATTCGTTTCTCCCGCTCAACGTTATCCCAAAGTCACTCGAATTTTTGCTACACGAGGCTCCTGGAACCCTTCTACATTCCTATGTTCTTTCTTCAAAACTTTTCATCCTTTTACCTGCCCGGGTGGTCTACCCAAACACGGTACTTTTACTCCATAGTATTTCCAACATTGTGCTCGTTCCTAAAACTCGGCCTATTCGTCCCAAAATATCTCACACAGCGTTTCCCCTTTTGTGTCTCTTTGCTCTAACCTGGCTGCAGCTCTTCTGGAAATTATACACATTGCCGCCGTTCCTTCTTCCCTCCTTCTACCTGCATCGACATTCCACCAGCAACACCACACACATTCACCAGAAGACACATTCGCTCCCCGCCATTTCCTTCGTCTTCTTCCTCCCACATAAATTCACATTGAAAAACTGCCAGCTTCCAACCGGCACACTAAATCTTTAACAACAAGTCGAGTCGACCTTCCTTGCTTCCTCGTCGTCCTCCCGTTTCTTTCACTCTTCCAACGACTACTTCTACTACTACTACTTTGCCATCATCGATACAAAAGCCGACTCTTCTAACGGCTTTCGTCCTCCACAAGACTCCAGACTTGCTTCTTCTTACGTTCTTCTACAATCAGGCTACTTTCCCCACCGTTTGCTCTTCTTCTATTTCTTCTTTTCCATCGTCTCCTTGTAATCGTGCCTTATCTCTTTTTTCCTGCCCTCTTTTCTATTCTACAACTTTCCTTCAGTCGTTTCTAATTTCAACATCTTTTTGTTCTTCTCCTGTGGCTTTTCAACTGTCTCTCCTTCTTTCTCCTTCCTATTCGTAATTGACGCACCTTCCTTTTGCTTCATTGAACCTTTTTAACATCACCTCACCTCACCTGTCCACCAGCCGCCCATCCATAAGCCACTTACGCCACAAGGACAAATACAAAATCTTGTTCCACAGAATAGGCTTTCCCATGTACTTTTCGAGCTCTGTAGCACCAACTTGAAGTATTTGTACTTTTTCTCTCCTCTTATCCAATTTTTCCAACGTTTCAACCCACCTTCTTCTTGTCTCCTTGAGATCTTTGCCCGGACTGGAACAAGAAGTACTTGCTTCAGGCTCGTCTAGTCGTCAATAAGCCTTTACGACTCCCGCAAGACTTGTTTCGTTTCTCTTCCTTCTTCTCCCTACTTACCTCATACATGTTCTATTCTTCCAGCCTTTCTCAAGGACACATACACATGAAAGCTCCCTTCCTTGCTCAACAAACATACGGACCCGCCGCCAACTTTACTAATTCATAAAAATCCTCATCTCTACTTCAACATCCCATTCTCATGAAATGCCCCATCAAACCGACTTTCCGCCAGACCAGAAACATTTCCTCTTCGCCTTCAAAAGTACTTGAACAACTCCAGTAGTCCAAGGATCAACCTTTTTCCAACCTCGCATCCTCACCACTTCCTTCATCCACTCTGGCCAACACCAAGGCCACAACATTCAACCTCATAAAAATTGTAAACAACACATTCAAGTCCTTCGGTTTGCTTTCCAACTTGTTCTCTCTCCTCCTTCTTCAGGACCGTAGCTTCTTTGTAATTGAATTTTACAAAATATACGACCGATAAAACCATTACTCAGCAGCCCTCCAACAATAACACAACGTGAAACAAGACAATTGTCCATTACTTTCAGTGTCGAAAACTACTAAATAATAAACCTTAACCTCGATCGATTTCTTTTCTCTTGTCTCCCGTGTATATGCAGCGACTCAACTTGTTCCTTCTGCTTTATATACGTGCCTGTCCTTCTGTTTCTTGAACAACAACAAGCCACAACTTTCTCCTCCCCGACTTTTGCTCAAGCTTCACTGGATATCTCTACGTCTTATTTCAAGACCAAAACTTGGTTCTACTCCTTCTTTTGTTTTACAGCCAAAAACTTGGACTCATTAGCATTACTTCAAGCTACTTCCTCAAAGCAGGAGAATGTACAGAACCAACCACAACATTCCAATAATAGTAAAACAACTACAACAACAACAACTCTATTCAGCCAGCATCACTTCACATGCATCAAAGTCACTCTATAACGACGTACACATATTTCATCCAGTTCCGACGCCAACTTTCAAAAATCCAAATTTTACTAGAAGCAATCTCTAAAATATGATCGTCGTCTCAGCCAAGTCACAGCCTCAAGGCACAGACGTTTTTTCTTGATAATTAACATGGATAAAATTCCATATGAGGAAGCACACATGCAAAAGTTAAACATTTTTCTCCCTCATATAAAATCAAGAAACCAGACCTAAAACCAGAAACCTAACCCACAGTTCCTTTCTTTCACCCTGCCAATTCTTCCAAGCCCAAAAACGCTTGAAACGTCAGTAGGTATCAGCACCAAGGCCTTCCTTCAGCCAATCCCAATATCAAACCCTTCAAAGTCTGAAACCAAAATGAAACCGTCTCAGTGTACATATTCCAACTTGCCTCTTCTTTCTCAGACGTCTTCTCAACCAAGTCTTGTGTCGGTCCGTCGACCAACTCTCATCCTCGTCAAACGTTCCGCCTCGTTGCACTTTATGTATTGATTCGCCAAAAATGGAGCAGTCTCCATACATAAACCCTTATGGCTTTCATCAAGTATACGTATATATAATCGACAACTTCAAAATGCCTCCAACAGCCACAGACAAAAAGAAAATACTCCATCCGTCACACAGTCAAATTTCCCGCTCGCTTTCTTCCACTTTTATCAAACTACATACCACGCATAGCCCACTTTCCATTAATTTGATCCATATTAAACTTTTAACAGCTTCCTATGGTAATCTCTCCGATTGCTGATCATGATGAGGGTGGGAACCCCAGGTCGGTGGTAATTGATGCAATTTCCCCGCCAAAAGTACACGGGAAATACATTTGAACATTTTTATCCTTAGCCCTCATTCAAATACTCAAATCCTCTTCCACCACTAAAACCCTTGGTCCTTGAAAAACTCGGAAGAAGCCACTTGAACAAAAAAAGTCACTTTACATTTCAGCCTTTCCCCTTATACTACTTGTTCTTTTTACACAAGGAACCCTAATTCTCTCTTTACTACCAGTTCACGTACGTACATTTTTCCTCCTTCTGCATCATGATAATAATGTATTCTTCCCACCGACTTTCACTTTCCCGGTCAATAATTTTCCAACCACTTACCTTTCCATCAAAACCCAAATGAAGACTGGCACTTGCCCCAGACACATTTTCTACAGCTACCACACAAGAAGAATTCACAGACTTTTCTCATCCATACATTCACTTTTCTCTTCACATCATATTTTTACTACCACCGCATTCACACATGTATATACACACCCAGGACGGAATTCAATCCAAATATATTTTTTTCCATTTCTTCTTCTACAATTCACCATCACTCTTCCATCCAATACGCAAAGGTCCCACAATTTAAATTTCCTCCCAGCTTTCACTTGACTGCCGCCGCCGCCGCCATCCACATAAATATAATATATTGTACAGAAAAACGTCGCGTCTCCCTTATTTTCTTCACTTTACGACCGCCTTGTGGAATGGAACTTGTACAATTTTATTCAATATTTCCTCTCCACCAAATCTCATCAAAAGTACTACATACATTACCGACACTGCTCCTCCACTTTATAATACTTCGCAAAGCATCTGCAAGCCTAATTTCCTCTTCTACCTGCCCAAAGACTCACTCCTTCACTGACTCCAGTCCAAAACTTCTTGGGTTACATACACACACATTTGCAATCTACCAACTTGTTAGTAGTCCTCGTACATTATGTATCCTACGAATTCGAGCCGTCCTTCCCATTAGTACACGTGCTAATGAATCCCTGCAGCAAAACAGATACCAAGCCCTCCAGTTACATACAAATTACGCTTCGCCATCCATCCCCAAGTAAATACCCGGCAGTTGGCGTACTTCCGGAATCTCTCTGCATCGGGATCTTCTTCTTTTTCTGTAGCTCCTCTGTCTTGTATCGATGGAATATCCCAGCATTTTTACCCGCCAAATCCATATTCCCCGCACACATCCCGGATAAATCCTCCCATGAGCCACCAGATACCAGGTAACCAATAATAATATAATCGATGCCGTTATATTCCTCCTGGACTTTTAGCTTTCTCCTCGACACCTGTCTTTCCATTCCTTCCTACGACTTTGCAGCTCCATCCAAGCCTCCTCCCTCCCTCCTGACTTGAGCTCCTGATCTCCCCAGTCAGTCAGTCACTGTTCGTCCAAATCTACTCCTGCTCTGATCTGTATACCAGATACCACCAAAAATCCCTCAGTCAACTCACGTCCCACCGCTACATTCACGTTACCTAATACTCTTACAACCTGCCGTCACAGCAAAATCCAGATATCCGCATAGTCGACCCCGCCGATCCACCTAATACTCAAATTATCCTCTACTGCCACACTACACACTGGGGAGTTTCCAGTATTACACCACCACCAAAAACATACAAAAAACATGATTTAACCTCCAAGTGTCAACATTACTTGTCTATTGTGCCCGATTTTTCAAATTCCAGCTCCATCCTCCATCTTCCCTTACTCCTCCGCACAAGAAAGAACCGCCGACCGACAATATTTCATTTCCCAAACCTCTCAAGCGTACGGCTCTTCGCCCTCATATAACCCATCACAGTTGCTACTCCCTTCTAACCGACGTAACCACCAGACACAGGTGTTCCTAATATTACTAATATACCTTCTTCACCTCGCCACCACAGAATCACTTTGCACGTGTAGGCTTTGACTACAATTTTACCTCGTAGCTTTGGTACAATTCAAAATTATACTTCACAGCCCAAGCCGATACTTTCTCACTCATATGATCCTGATCCAGCCAGCGACCCGCAAAACTGTCATTTCCCTAACGATTCCCTTGAGACCTTCTTCGTTTCACAATTTCACACTACCAACGATATCTCCACGCCTTCCTTTAAACGACGTCCACTTTGTGTGTATCTCTCGCTCTCTCCCACGCTTCTTGTTGCCAATTCCGAATTTTTGGAATACAAAATTCGATACTTCTGAGAGAGAACCCATTCCCATGGATATCGACGACAACCTATGCTTCATGTTATTCCTCCGGTCAAATCCATAGTCCACAGACACACATGCACCTGTTCCTTTCTTTACTTACCTTTCCTTGCATAATCAATCGGATTGTCAAGGTGACATTCGGGTCGTCAGCAGGTGCAGCCATTCTGATCAGACGATGATGATATATTACACACTCGGCCAATAACAACAAAAATGTCCGTCACTTATTCCAGTCTTCCCTTGCCTCTCGTTCTCGTCAGTCTACTTTTGTATTTTTTCAACAAAACACTTTGTCACAATCCAGCACTACAAAACACAATTTTTCTTCAGAAAATTCCACGTTGTCCTTCTTGTCTTTTATCCGCTTCGTCCTTGAGGGAATTGAAATATACCTGCGGAACAATAAAAAATTCAGTTAGTTTTCATGTATTAATCAGAATTTCCTCCTTTTGTATATACATATCCAGTTCAAACTGTCATCATCTCCTCATCTCCTTCAAGCCCTTATTCGCAACAAGATTATTACTTTCACCAGAAAATCTTTTCTTTCATCTCCTCTTCGAAATGCAGTTTCCACAAAAACACAGCATGCAACCACATTCTGCAGATCCAAATATTCCTTTGCAAAACAACGGAAAAGATATTACATTTCCGGCTCTCCTCCTGCTTCTCTACATCTCTTTTTCTTCTTCTTTTACTTACTTGCTCAGCTTACAAAAGAAGTAATTATTATTCCTAGATTTGTCACGTACAATCTCCCTCCTCCTCACAGAGAGAAAGAAAGAGAGTTTTTTTTGTCAAAAAATTTCCCTCCACTTCTCATGCTTTTTCCACAATTCTTCTAGTTTCTCTAGAGCTCTCTTCTTCCCAATATTGAATTGCTTCAACATTCTTCTTCCCTTCTTGCATAAATCCAAAACAGGACCTTGTCTCCATCATCATCAAGCAACGGTATACAAACCGCACTTCAGCACGCAACAATGCTACAGTCAGTTCTTGACACTTGAGCCCAAATTTCACAACTTGTTCCGCTTAAAAACAAACCAACCGTTTTTACAGTTGACACACTGTAAATTCCATTCTTCTCCACTAAACTTTCCCAGCTTTCCACCTTTTCTCCCTTGTTCCCCCTTCTTACCACAAAGCATATTTTATTCTACACTTTTTCATTCTTGTGTCTTTTCAAACTTCTTATCATCCTTCCTCCGTATCCCTCAAAACTTTCCTCTGCTCAGCTGTTCCAGTTCCATCTTTTCTCACACTTTCACACAACAACCTTCACAAAACCCTTCCACACGTAACCTTCAAACATGTCCGGGAAAAAACTTTACGTATAAGAAGGCTACTAAAACGTAACGTTACAATAGTTTCGCAGTATCAATCGAATCAAAAAACGCTTTCTTTTTCCTACTTCTTTTTTTGTTCTTCAACTTTTCTCCTCTGCTTTCTTCCATAAGCCCCGTAACAAGTAACGTTATACAGCTTGTGACTTTTTCACCGTATGCCACATTCACTTGGTACAATTCTCCATCTTTTCTTCCTCATGCTCACGCATTAATAATAGCAACCAAAAACTACAACAGGCAGCAGCAGAGACAGATAAAAACACACGAAAAATTCCAAAGAGAATTTCAAACCAAAAGTCAACCACGACGAAGCTACTGCAAAGGACGCCTTCAAAAATGCCTCAAAAGAACCAACAACGGCAGGCCTCTCATCATGAATTCTTTTCCCTTTTACCCGCGCTCTTTTTCCACTCTATTGACTTTTCATTTCATCTTTCATTCAAAACCTTTCTTCAACAAACAAACTATCAAAGGAGTACCAACCGAAACCCTTCAACTTTACACTTATCGACCTCCATATACGTATGTACTACTGCGTACTCTACACCGTTCACATATTTTTAACTTCCCGCCAACTTTGCCGTACTCGTAACAGCACAAAAACTGCAAACACTATTCGCCATTTGTCACCTCACTTTTAAAGGTCTTTTGCTCTCTCATCTAATCTCGAGATCTGCCTTTCCCAAAACTACAATCGCTTTCAGATTCCAGTTCAAAAACATCCACCAAACAGCCTCCTTTGGTTGGTTGGTGACAACTTACTGAAAGATTTACACGCATTCAAAGACACAAAGTCGCCAAATTCGCCGATAATACTTCCACCCACGTCCATAAATCTTTCCAAATGCCGCATATCATACAGACAACAGCAGTAGAATGAGACGAGGCGAGCTGATAACAAAACTCTCGCAACTCAACTTCAAAGTGTGTACCAGTACCAACCAACTTTGCCCAATCTGACACCAAAATTCTTACCCACTAAATACAAACTGTTCCACCAAAAAGAACCTTGAACTCCACAACCTGTCCATATTGTAAAACAACTCGGGACATGTGTTCACCACCTTGTTTGAAATCATCGAGACATGTTGTCGGTCCCAGTGACACTTGCATGGGCGGCTGACTCCTGGCTTCGATGCAACCTGTTGTCGCTCCCGTCTCTCTGAAATGTCGGTTCGGATTCTCTGAAATTTGCCCGCGACCTTACCAATAGGATTAGTAGCCCGGGTTCAAATATATAAAAGTCTGCTTTAATTTCATTAGACCACCAACAGCCAGTACTACTTCTGTGCTACTCACTTCCTAGTTCCTTGCCCCACAAAATTTTTGCACACAACCCCACTTACACACAACTAATACATCCAATTCCTCCCGGCCCTCCGAAGTAGTAAACCACTCAAACTTTTAAAACTTTGCACACTTTCCTCCATCTACCTCAGGCACTCAACAACCTATGCAGTCCAACAAGTACTCCACCAAACCACCCAAAAACTCTCCGGCCATTAAGGCTCGCCCAAATCTCTCGCTACCTATTTTTTTTACAAATACCATAAAAATCTACTTCTTTCCCCACAAAAAAACATAATTACGCTCTCTCCCCACTACAATGCTTTCACCACCACCTTCTCGTCCACTTTTCTTCCTTCGAAACTAAAAGAGCTACTTATCTCTCCTACTTTTGTCCTCAGAGGAACCCAACACTATTCTTCTTGTGGTCACCAACCACCAAGACTCCATCGCCCAATATAAATCTTACTCACTTCTTCAACAAGGCCTCAACTTCTTGTGTCCGCCCAACACGTTCACACAAGAGGAAGGAAACAAGAAGAGACACATGAGCAGAATACCAAATAAAATACTACTTTTTCCCCGACGACATCCCAGCACCAGCAGCAATACCAATTCACATCATCACCCATCGCCCTTGCCCTGCAATCCCTCCAAACCCTTTGAACCTTCAAACACATAAATACGTATACACGTACTTTCTTCCGGCTTCCACAATCTTCTCCAGAACCATTTCAAACCGGAAACGTTAGCTGACTGACCTCCAACTTTTCAAAAAAAACTCCTAGCTTTTTTGCAACTCACGTCTCTCTAACGTCCATACATCGATCTCAAGCCCTTCAATTTTTCAATACCCTGAACACGCATCCCCGAAAGTAAACACCCAAAACGCTCAACAAAAAACACGAGACACAAGCCGCCGTAAACCGTTTAACTCATCCACTTGTCGTCCTGTTCCACTTGTGAAACTACTACAAAACCCGCCCCGGCTCCAACAAATCCCTCTGCAAACATACTCATTATCAATCTTTGTCACCGCAAAAGACCCTCTCAGTCTCTCTACTCTGTCGTCGTCCTGCTTCACTTGCTTTCTTCGTCGTCTTCCGAGTCAACAGCTTCAAAACAGCTCCATTTTCACGTTCCTTAACATGTTCCCAAACCAGCTACCCGGCTTTTTACTCCCGTCTAATCCAAGCCTAATTCTATTCACACACACATTTCATTCATACTCCTTCTGCTTCTTCTTCTTACGCACTTGCACAAATAATCCCATCCATTACCAGGACACACAAAAGACGTCACATAAATCCGGCCCTTTGCCCTCTCTTCAATCTGCAACAAATCCCTTCCACTAAACAACATCAACAAAGACGACGTAATTTTTCATCAAATTATACACCTTCCCACACAATTTCCCCTCCTTCTCACCTGTTCAGTATAGCTCCAAAACCATGTTAAAATTCACAAACACCTTGAATCACAACACTCTGAAAAAATCGCAATGTAATTATTATTTTGCCAACTTCCTTAGCAGTAGCAACAGCTCCTACGGAATTCCTTCCTCTTCTTCTCATGTCTTCACTCAAACTGCATCCTTTTCTCTTGATCTTGTTGATCACTTTTCAAACTTTCGCATCTTCTCTTCATCTTTTGTCTACCACACGCAAACTACATGATCATCATCTCGGCATGAGCCTTTCTCGTTTCTTTCCATGCATCCAATCTTGTTGCGAATTTTTACAAACACCTCTTTGAACACCCGACTTGATCATCCGCATCTTTCTCACAGCCCGTAGTCCTCATGATATCTCATACACACAAAGTTGCACTTACAGGGCGTTTCGCCTGTATGTAACCATCCTTTAGTAAATCTCCTGCAAACATACTCGCTCCTTGCTTCCTCCTCCTGTTTGCTCTATTATGTCTGCATCAAACAGAAAAACGTTATACTTTTTCTATGCTACACTTTTCAAACGCCCATCAGTTACGGCTATTCTTTCTCCGCCAATTCTTCTTCTATTCTTTTTTCCCCATCCTCTCTTCTTCTTTTTTCCACAAGATCTCACATTATGCCGTGGCGAATACCCAAAGTTCCAAAGAGTCTCTGCAGACGCCGCATAGTGTACGACACACCATGTGCCACTGACATCACAATACCACTGTCAACTTGCCAAAACACGCTTCTCACTACACAGCTCTATATAACCAAATAATCCGACCATAGTTGCCCATATTATCGTCCTCCCATTCCAACGACATTCTTTTTCGTCCACGTCCTCGTCGTTGTACCCGACTTCTATTCTTCCTTCAACTAGAAAAAGAAGAAGAAGGAAAAGAACCACACCACGACCGAACATTATTCTTCAAGAGACCATATGATGCCCGCGAATCGCTTTGTCGTCGTCGTCTCTACTAGCTACTCCACTATCTGTCGCCAACAGATTTAATGGTACTTGCACTCCGCTATACTATAGTCAGAAGCAAACCACTTTTTCAAAATAGCCCTTCTCTTCTTTCCCATCCCAAACCCAAACAACAAGTAGCTAATAAACAGAACTAGAAATCCCGGAGAAATCATCAGAGCTTTTCTAGCTCCAGACGACAATAAAAGTCAAACATTTCATCCTTCTCCGCATAGACAAAACAGCAAACGTCAACATCCACCCACACTAATTTCTCCCTTTAACAACATAAACAATATGCAGTTTTTGCAGCCGTATATTTCAACCAAAAATTTCTTCACTCAACTTTCACCAACCAACCTTAACAACTCCAGCAGAGAATAAACTTTATAAGCAAATACTTTCTTGTGGTCAAGGTCGTCTCTCTCTGCCTTATTTTGGCTCTTCCTAAAATCTCAAGAAACTCTTTCTTTTCTTTACTCCGGTTTTGGGAACCTTTTCCACCTCATTCTTCGTGTTCCAACGCCGCCAACAATACACTTTCTCCACCAACTTTTCCTTCTTCTTCTTCTACTTTCCGCCAACAACAACCACCCGTCTATAATCTAATTTCAAACGCCAGGAGCCAACAAACAAAAACAACTGTCCAAAATCTCCCACTTTATTTATTACCACCCGGGCAACATCTACACACAATACAAAACAACTTGCAAGACTTGTTACTCCTCTACTTTGTACTCTGTCTGCACTCTTGCCAAAAATTGACCCCAAAAAACACATGGCCAAATGTCGTACAAGCTAAACCAAAGTTTCAAGTCTTCTTCTTACTCTATCACATCACACAAAATACCCGCAGCTGTATGCCTCAGCCACCAAAATCGCAAACTGTACTACATTATATTCTTCTTTTTCTTTCAAACATTTATTACACTTGACATTCTGTGTAACTGAATCGAACCGCACTTGCAAACCACTTGCAAAAAACAACCACTGCTACTGTACATTCTGTACATACTGTCGCTACATTCCCAACTTTTCATTCCACACTACTTATGTGCTTACAACTTTAAATCCCCCTTTATTTGCTTGCCATCACACTTTTCTTCTTGCCTTCTCCTTTACATTTCCTATTAGCAAAATTGCACACATTTCCAAAAACACAAGCAGTCTCTATAAACTGTGTCGATTTAAATCCCACTTCTTTCAACACGCTTTCACGAAATTAGTTTCGCTTCTTCTTCCTCTTGTTCCTCCTCCTTCTTCTTTCTTTCTTTTACTTTTCCTTCTCCATTCCTTCTTCTTAAACCATCTTCGGTCATTTGTAGTCAAAAACAAAAGTTTATCATAATCATCATCCATTCACACCAAACCATCATCAGTCCTTATACACTTCCTTACACGGTTCCCTGTTATTAATCTCAATTTTTTAAACATCTCATCCTCCTTCTCCTCTATTCACCATAGTCCAAAGCCCTTTGCAACAATTCTGTCCTCACCTTACATTCGCCACTACCAAACATTCACACATGCTTATACGTCCTTGTCAAAAATTCTGTACTGTCATCATTTGCCATTTTGCCAATTCTCCTTGGCCTTGATTTTTCTTCATCCATCGTCGTCTCTCAAAATCCTCTCGCAACCACTATTAATTATCCTCACCGCCACCAATCACCGTTACAAGTTTCTATTTTTCTTCTTTCTCTTCTTCTTTTTATAGTCCCGTCACCCTTGATTCACTCCATTTTCCCTCAATCAATACCACCATTTGAATCTGAAATCCATCAGCTGGTAGCCATCACACCCGCGGCACGCATTCAACATACCTATATAAATATCGATCCACCACAAAAACATTCATTTCCCTCAGCCATCAACCTTGATATAAGTCTACTGTATATATACCTCTTTTGATCCTACTTAAAACTCACTGATCCGTTTCCTTTTTTTCCGCTATAACAAAAATCATCGATACCAACCGAGCAAGCAAACTTTTCCTGCCACACCAGCAGCTCCCTTGCTTTTACTCAACTTGCATGCTCCGTTTCGTTATTCTCAACTCGTCCTCACTATACGTACCAACGAGACAAGCTAAACCATCAGTCAATAGAATCAATCGACCAAGACGACAACCTTTAAAAAATTCACGTCATCTCATTACCGTGAAAATACTGTGTGTGAGCTCAAAGCCAACCAAGTCAAGTCAGCACATGTGAAAAATTCCTCCTTCTCCATTACTTACACAGCAAGATACACCTCCGCACTTCTCACAACTTGTACCTTTTTTCACCGCAAACCTACCAAGTGTACAAGACAACTTGCTCATTCTTCATTCTACCGCAGTCGTCCCATAATGCAGCAGTCCGGCTGCGGCCGCCTTAACCCTTGGGTCACGTGTCTTGGCATCCATAATCATCATAATGCAGCGGCGGTCTGTACTTGGTGGCGCACAATGTTCACCTTTTTTCAACTGTACTTCAACCCGTCAACGCCGCCGCCGCAATTAAACCAATGCAGTTAAAATCCAACATTCAAAGAACCCGTCCCACAAAATTAAATCCGTTACAAACACTAAACCCCAACACTTTTTGCAAAATTGGCAAAAGCATGTATAAGCACATACGTATAGTATTGAACACACTTCAAACTCAATGATCCATAAAGAGGTGTGTCATTCAGCCCACGTCCGTGTGTGTCAAATGTCATAAATGTCAACGGATATTAAAATACGTCCTTCACATTCGGTCGTATAATAGCGATGCAGCAACTTACGTATCACTGGAACTTCTGAACTTCCACAGAAAGCTCAAGTCCCGAGTCCTCGGGAACCGTCTACCGGAACTACCTTCTCAACTTTATATTTCTTCGATACATGCACACATTTACCCGTGCTGTACGACCGAAAAATTTATAAACATTTCTTCAAATATTACTTTCGTACCTTCCACTTTCCCCTCTCCCATATTTACTACATTTGTACATGTTTACCTATTCATTACTCCTGTCGACTCTGTCTGTCTTGTGTCTCCTTCTTCGGATGTATACAGTATCACTGCACTATCCTACTCGTCTACCCACCTTCACGACTTCCAATATTCAAAGATCTATATTACAAACCTGGAAATTCAAACATATCGCCTCATTAAATTTTCACGACCCCTAGTTCACAGTCCAAACACAGTACATACACACACCAAAACTGCAAAAATGAACATTTTACCCTGTATTCTATCCACCTCAACCTTCAACTGTCCCATACCTGCAATGCATTCCCCTGCGTTTATTTCAAAACTACCAAACTTTATACCCGATAGATACCCAACCGTTTTTATACGACCAACGCACTTACAATTTTACCGCCACCACAAAAACTCAATATGCAACCCACACCAATCCTCACACACTTAAACCTCATGCATTATTTCATTCCTTCATTTCTCTCAACCAGCCCATCATTTATTACATATTCCGATCACATTTCACCTATTCAACTCCTCCATGCTTTCTCTCTCCAGTCAAAGCCCAAGTAATACATTGTTACAACTACATGTACAATGTCACTCTTCAATACATTCAACTCAAAGTTGAGTCTCCAACTCACAACCCTTGTCACCTCTCACTATTACATAACTTGCTGTTAACTTTGCCAAAACATGCACTTTATATACACCAACTGAAACTCTCCCATGTACGTAAAAAGATAGAAAACACACACCGCTCACACAGAACCACAAAACATTTACCTTTCTCAGATACTTATTAAAACCAAAACATTGCCCCAATATATACTTCCGGCGCCGATTCAATCACCAACCTATTTTGAGTCAATAATCGCCAGTTTTCTATCCAATATCATGGCCCTCGGCTATGAAATCTTAATCCTATCGGCCACCTTCATGTACTTGAAACTTGAAACTAAAACACTTTAGAAGATGTTTTCTGAAGTTCAAACCGCATGCGCAAAGTGCACTCTACAACTTCCAATTTAAATTTCAAAATTTTTCATCGTAAATTTACTACAGTTTTAAACCATCTTAAAGGCTTTTTCCACTTGCTGAAAACTGTAAAAACTAAAACACCGCAATATTAACCCCTTAAACCCACCTTGTATCACAACTTTCCCAAATTTTTGCCCTTAACTCACCTTGCAAAATTTAGCAGTAAACTAAATACAACGTCATCATAAATTACAGCCCAATCGTTAGCTCTTTTAGCTGTATCACACAACTTTCCAAAAGCTCTCTAGCGACTCCAACCAATCGTAATACATCTTCAATATGCCAATTGATAACAATGATAAACTCTCTCGATATCCCTTTTTCTCTCCCACTCTTTACCAAACCATCCAAACGTCCCTGCTAATAGTCCCACGGATAAATTTATTGCTTTTCGCATATAACAAGGATTTACACCACCATACCCATTACCAACAAAACACAACATAATTTCACCCCATTACTTATACTATTAGATTCGCCGAGGCTAACATTAGCGGCCATGATGCATTTCCCCTCGCAGCAGCCTCTCGCATATTACCAGAATCTTCTATCCGAAATCTCCATAACCGCTATCGCTTTCAACTTTTCCGCAAAAAGCCAGACATTCTCTCTATCTCTCTCCCCTACATTCTTGTCTATTCTTCTATTCCTTCCACCTTTTTGTTTTTGCAAACCTCAGTATCCCAAGTCCAGCCTCTTCCTCATAGTTTCCATCTGGAAAATATTTCCCATGTTGCCAACAAACCTTTTATTTCCTCCCGTTCCTTCTTTTACGCATACCTTTCAAGTTCCATAAAGAACAATACTTTTTGATCCCAATCAACTCCGCCACGTGGGCTCTCATCATACCATAGATACCTCAGAACCAGAGCTACTCTCCTACATAATCTCCACCATGAACTCCGAAATTCCTTGAGCACATCTGTTAAATTTCCACCAACTAACAAACCCCAAATGACTCCTTCATCTTGCATTTTCCCAGCCTTGATTACATACCCTAATTCTTCTTTTTCTCCTATCTTTACACCAACAAATGTATATATATACGAATTCTCGCTCCAACCAAATAGTACACGCATTCTCCATTACCAAATACACCCTGACTATCCAGGTTAAAGTTCCATAGACTCTCAAGAAGTACTATATATTTCCGCTTCCGCCACTAGACTTTGGATCTTGCCAAATTCCCATGCATTTATTAGGCTAACGACAAACAATCCATCTTTTGCCGTCCTCCTACTTGTTTCGGCGAGTTTGGCCCAAATCAAGCCGCCCAATTGCCCAATGGTCTTCGTTTAGGTACCAAAACTTCAAGTCTTCTCCTTGCTTCAATTCAATTAAAACCAATTCTGTCCCCCTTCCTGTCAATCAATTCTTTCGCTTAACTACTCGCTCCACATCTTGCTTCTCCTCCTCAACTCTCAAAAATACACCAAAACCAGTCTCATCTGCAGACTTGTTGGTATTGAGGTCGACGGATTTGACGAAGCGTCCTCGTCATCACACCGTCATTGTTACTTGTTGTTATCACCTCGCTTTTTTCGTACAAGTGTCCTACTACTGTTTTTACACACACACGTATACTTTTTTAAACTTGTTAACTTTTGAAACCTGTATCGCACCAGCATTCCAGTTTCATCATCTTTCTTTAAGCCACCCAGACTTGAATTCATGTGAATCAACTCGTACAATATAACTCCTGATCTTGCATTCCCGTCGAAAATTTCATGCCTCGCTCTTAATAAGACTCAATGGTCACAAAATCTGCAATCTCCAACAAAGAACAACACACGCAACAAATCAATCCTTCAAGGCCGTGGAATACATCAACTAACTCCTGTTCCCTGTCTTACATATTTACTTGCTCTCAGTCAACGTCAGCAGCGCAACTTGCAAGTCCCACAAAACCAAACGAATCCGGTTCACAACTTTTTATTCGGCAAATCCTGCATGCATGATCAACCCTCCTCCTCCTACTATTAACGTCATTTCCTGTTTCAATATTCAATCATCATCATCATCGTCCCCATGCTATTGCATACACAGGTAAATTTTAAACCATCCAAAAATATTTCAACATTTTCATGATCTGAATGAATATTATCAGACTATAATCTGATCTTGCATATTTCCAGCTCACCCTCAGAATACATGTATATTTTAAAACCTGCCTTTCTTCAACAGCTTCAAGTATATACATATCCACACGCTCTCTCAGACGAAAATTCTAAACCGTATGCAATTTCACGATCTTCCACCGAATCTTTCTTCCGACATATTATTTGCCAATTTGCATCCTGATAAACATCAACTCGTGGAGCCATGCTGCAATAATACCAACCGAAATATGCATCAAACACGTCCAACTCACGTGTACATAAATGAACTCGTTTACCACAGCAAGGACCCCACAAAATACCAAACCAAATATCCAACAATACCATTGCCATTTCTCCAACGTTTCCTTCAAAACCTTCCATCACTTAAACAGCCTTATTCAAGCCACACGACTTTGGCTACCCTCCCATATTTGCTAATTTTTGCCATAACACTTTGATTATGCCCTATTCAATATTACTTGGTCAGGAACTGCTTCTTCTCCCTCCACACTTTGCTGCACTTCTTGTACTTGTACTGTAAACCCAGTTTTCGGCTCAAATCTTGCGAATCATCCTCATATACAAGCATTTTCCATGCCATCAAATTGCGCCCAACTATATTACATCTTACCGGATCTTCCACAAAAACTTGCAAATCTCCTTCCTTCTCATCATCATCATCCTCCAAAATGGCGAGCTCAATCCTAAACCTTGTAATACATCCCCACTCACTCATCATCATCAACTTCGCATCAATTCACACTCATTGAGACCAAACTCAAAACCTGATTTTCGCAAATGATGACTTTGACAACAGCGCCGTAACACTGCATCGGTTGCGTCTTTTCAAGAGAAGCCTCAACTCCTCGATGCAGCGCAAAAAAAACGCCGCCAACCAGCGCAGCGCCTTGAAGGAAATGTAACACACTTTGATATATTATATTGTCAATTCCTCAACATCAAACCAACTGTCATTTCCTTACTTGAAAGAAACCCAGTTTGGCAACTATCAATCGCTGATCCTTCCATGTGTTTGTTCCTAATTCCAATCCTTCCTCCTCCTCATCATTGATAACACCTTGTCGAAACCTGACTTAAATATAACAAAACAAGTCAACCCATAAACGTAATCAATTCAACCTCTTCTTTGTTCTTCCCCACTCCCCAATTATAACCAACAAAGTTTTCAAAACCTGGCTTGAAACACTATAAAAAATAACACGAGTCTTTTAGCTAAACCCGTTATTCCGGCTTCAACGTTACCTGCTCCTTGTAGCGTTACCGAATTCTCCTTCATCGAGCTCCAATCAAGTTTCGTTCAAGCCGTAAACCCATTTTCCAATACCTTCTTCTTACTTCTTTTGTTTTTAAAGGCCCTCGGTTACTTTGGCATATTCAATGGCTTCGAGAGTTTGAGAGCCACAAGAACAAAACATTACAACTTTCATCATCACACCCTTTCATTACGGCTCTGCACTTTCAAAGCTTATTAATAAAATGCTGTAAACGCTCCTGGGCGCTTAAGCGCCATCGTCGACACTTTGAAATTAAACTTCAAAAACGTGTCACTCTTACCATCCTCGCTGTTTTTAGCCCGAACCTTTATACACACACACAATACAAAATCCTCTTACCCTTCATGCTTTCAACCATCATTTATGTTTACGATCACACCATCACCCCCAAAAGTCATCAATGTTTTTCGCTTGTTCCATGTATAAACAAGCCTAGTAAATCTAACGCCAAGCGCAATATCGTTTACCTAGTCATTTACTTCCTAATAACCTTTTTCAGCTGTCAATAGCACTTTCTTTTACGATCCTTTCCCTTCCGATATCAAGCAAAATCTATACAAAAACTCTTTGTCACTTTCCATCAAAACAATTCATTTTCCTCTGTTTTCTCTCCCAAATCCTTTGGCCTCTTCTCAATTTCACCGCCACCCTTTGATCATCAAGCTCGCCGGTGGTACCCATTTTTGCACCAATGCAAAAAATTGTCTCCCCCTTTGTGTCTACAGCAACTTTATCCATCTAAAAAATCAACCTCCCCCTTCAATATTATTCCTGGCTCAAAACAAAAACTCCCGGTTTAAATTCCGGCGTCCGCCAACGACGACGACGAATAATGATCATCATCAGTAGAAGCCCCAGGAAAGAGAACACAAGAAGAGGATGATGAAGAATCTCCCTCAGCAACACAGATTCTTCCCGACTTTACCAAACTTAATTTCTGCATACCAGTATCTTTCTTTAGACCTCAACATAATCTCCCGTTTCGGATCTTCTTCCCGTACTCTTCTTCTTCTTGTTCCTCTCAAGAAGACTCAACTAACCGAGAACCAACATCATTAAGCGTGCAGGAAACCCTCTCGCTCATCCTTGTACACACTTCTTGTGAAACTTGCCGGCATTTTTAGCCCGCACCGTAGCCGAAACACAAGAAGAAAAACCGACTAATTGCATGCGGCTCTATCTCCAAAAAGCTCCATTCACACTACTACTACTGTCTCTCTTGGAAGCTTTCGTAGAATATACACCGAATGCAGTACTTTTGCCATTTCTCCCATATTTCCCTACAGCAATCTTGATGATGATGCTGATTACTGCGGAACATCTTCTACGACTCTTTTCCATTTTAACAACCTCTTTTCAAAATCTAGCATATTATCATTCCCCCTCTTTCCTCCAGCTTAAAACATGGCGGCTTG
Organism: Sphaeridia pumilis; assembly: GCA_034698345.1. NCBI lineage: Eukaryota > Metazoa > Arthropoda > Collembola > Symphypleona > Sminthurididae > Sphaeridia > Sphaeridia pumilis. The sequence continues at coordinate 8,864 of JAQGBJ010000629.1, read as the reverse complement.
ATACTTTCCAACACTTTTTACTTACACAACTGCAACCTCCAAAATTATACAACTTTGGATTAACTCTTGCTGCACTCTCTTCTACACGCGCCTAATCATAATAATCATAATAATAATAATGCTAGCAGAGGACGAGGACGATAATAATCATAATTTTACCTCCTAATAAAATTCACATTAAATGCTACTACATTTCTCTCGCTCTCTTTCCTTTTGCCTTTTGCTACTTATGAATTTGCTCCTTTGACTTTATATAAACTTGTTGTTTCTACTCGGCTTACTCAGGACAGATCCTTCAAGGATTATTTTTCATCCAACAGTTTGCCAATTTTTGCCATTTCTCGGAATCTCAATTTCACATCCGTCAATCTTTTAAAAATCTGGTACAAGAAATTACGTCACAATTAGCTCTCTACAAGCTTGTACGACGGCATATTTGTGTTCCAAAATTTCCTATTAACTACGACTCTGTCCTTTTCGTTAAGCTGATCTCCTCCAACTCTAGTGCTTCCTTCCTTAGCCCAATTACATTCTGTGAGAGAAGCTCCACAAAATGCACCGATGACGACGGCATTACTAATGGTCTCAACTGAACATGGTCCTCTTCTTCTTATGCAACTACACGACATGCTAAAAAACTAGAAGCAAAGTCTAGTCACATTGCTTCCATCCTTTCAACCGTGCTCTCGCTCTCCCTCTTCTGTCTAAGGTAAAATACCGTGAAAAAAGTTTCTATTATACTCAGCTCCCCCTCCCTCTTCTGATCCATTATATTCAACGCTATTCGCCGCCGCCGCCGCTATTCACTAGTCCGGCTTCTTCCAACACAATCTAATGATATGCTTAAACCCTACTTGGGCTTCACTAGAAGACTCAAAGCCTCATGTCATTTGTCACAAAGCTTGCATGCTGGATACTTACAGACACACACCCAAACTTGTTCACCTAGAAATTACGTCAACTTTTTTACTTTCCATGCTTCACAAGTTGCAAAACTCTTGTCTTTTTCCCAATTAAAAAGCTCTTTTAGATCCATCACTTTTTTGTCATCAAAAGCTCAAACTGTAAGTTAGACACAAGTTGTGACGTACAATTACTTTGCTTGGTAGTTTTCGCACATTTGTTTACTTCCCAACTCCATGTTACTCATCGTCGCATCCGCTACAAATTATCCTCAGTCAGATTATTAAATCTTCAACTCCTCCAACTACTTCCTGACAGCTCAGACATGTTAAACAGTATTTGCTGTCCACGACCAACCAACTCAAATTATTGCTAGCCGATGATAAACCGGCAGACGACAACGTATATATAAATACGTGAACGTGAACCACATGTTCTCCTTCAAAAAAAGACAAAATAGTAACAAATGTGACAAAATTCTTATTCCCATCGCCAACAAACTCCACTTGACTTGATTCACATGGCGATCATCATTGCCAACACATGTTCCGTCCATCCAATTGAACAGCATCTGCCTCCTGCTCCGCCGTTCATTCACACACCTTTCCCAAAATACAAATTTTTTGCCAATTTTTCACAAGATCACAAACTACGATTCGCGATTCTGCTATATAGTCAACCAGCAACAACTCAACTCACTTACAAGAGCCGTCAAGAATTCTTCAGCGGCCTAATCTAAAATAACAAGGCTAATTTTCTCCCCAATGCTTCAGCAGTCGCACCAGCCGGAACCGATTCCATGCTCCACTTTTTTCTACCCAATTTATCTCGTTTCAACAACCCTTTTCTGACGTATTCCATCAACTTATCCATCATCAGCTGTCCTTCACAATTCTACGGAATATCAGCCTCGCACAATATATGCAATTCCCCAGTGAATGGCGGCCACTGTCCTGCAAAACTCACCAAGAAAAAGAAGAAGGACTTTTTTATCGTCCTTTTCCTCCTTGCCAAAATCATTCGAATATGCTCAAAGCAGCCCTTTTCGCCAAAAATTTGCAAACTGCATCCACTACCAACGCCGGTCTTTTACATTATGCATGACCTCCAAGAAACATGTCCATATTGCCAATTTTTCGCAGAACCCGCCCACACCCTTCCATATCTCCACCAGTCCCAAAAGAGCCCTTGTTTTTCTGCCATCTTCAACGATACCAAACTAACATTGCTTCTCCTGTTCCAGACAACTGGATTTACATGGCTAACAACTCGACAAGGCTCTTGGCAAATCCATCTACAATGTGCAATTCCGCTTTACGAAGCGTATACATACATAAGATTATACCATTCGACTTACTTTTCCCCAGAGAAAGTTAAACCTTGAACACAAGTGTGTCTCTTCAAGCCCAGAACAGATCCACAAACTTTCTCCACAATTTCCACTAGTTTTTACGTCAAAACTAGCACACACCAAAACCGCCCAACAACAAGCAAACATTACTCATCAACATGATACAACTGGCCGTGTAATGGTAGAAATTCAACCAAATTTAATTATTCCAAACGTCCGCCACCGAGGGTAATTCAAGATCAAATCGCCAAAACTTGCTACATTTTCAAACTTAATTTGCTCACAGCAGAAACAATATGACTTTTACTCCAAACTTTTCCTAGCCTTGCAGAATCTTTCTTGAACGCTTTCCCCAACTTGATCCATTCACAAACTGCATCACCACTATACTATTACACTTTCTTGCTCTCTTTATATAGTTTCCAACAACCTTCTTCATCCTTCGTTTATTTCGTAACCCTGAACACTTTTAAACTCGCTAAAATCAACTCCAATCTTTCTCCATGTGTCTTATTGTGTTTGCCGTGCGTTAGTTCCCATTCCTTCCGTTCCAACATAGTGAACATAGTTTCCTCTTTGTTTTGACTTTCTTACGAAATATAAATTACGTCTAGCCTTCTCTCTTTCTCTCCGCCATGCCTTCCCAAAACTCCAAATGTTTACATTAAACTTTTTTCTAAGTCTACACAAACTTTACCAAACAAACAGCCAACATATACATCCGCTCAGCAGTGTATTATTCCCTGTGTCTACTACATCCACCACACATTTAAACTTGATTAAACCTCATCCTATACACCTTCTCCTACTTTTCTATATCCTTTCAATAGCAATAATAATGCATTATCCAAATCTAATAAAATGACTCAATCCTTGTAGAAAAAACACCCACTCCATCATTACCCAAAGCTGCGGCTATAACTGAAGCCAAAGCTCAATTTTTTCAACACCTCCTCCAACTCCATCCTTGCAATAAATAATTTACTTGATCTCCTTGCTAAATCTAATTCAATCCTCCATCTCATTCCTTTTCCAAAATTTCATTCAACACTTTCCCTCAACTTCAAAAGCCCGCTTATGCCTCATTCATCTTTCCCCGAAGAAACTTCGGTGATCTTTTGCTCATTCACTTGCTTTTAATACGGATTTTTACCGCCACAAAAAACTTGTTATCATCCCACACGTTGCGTAAACAAGCCTAGAAAAAATGCCACTTTCCGTCCAAAAAATCATGTCCGACCTGATGATCCCGCTAGTGACATTTGCTGATATGTAATTTTATTGGAAAAACAACAAACGCCGCACACACACACACACGCTTCCCGTCACCAAAATAAACATCTCAAAAACTCGAAAACATATACACATATACCCCATAGCATTATGCAAGCACTAAAAAACAGCTGACATTTTATGGCTCATCTTGTACTAGCTCTAGCATTTACGTAAAATTTTACTACTATGTGCTTGTTCATATCGGCGCTCCTATTTCTTATACTATCATCGCAAGCTACATATTAAATGTCTCTGCTACTACTCTTCTGTAGACGATTGCACAAATTAGTGCGTGGGAGTGGACCTACAAAATGGCAGAGGAAGCTCGTATTCGAATTAGCTGGGCGTTAGTTCGGCGTATCGCTTCGATGCAAGTCGCCCGTTTCAGCCACCTCGTAAAATCATCTCGTCTATTGCCATGCACCTGTGTCCCACCACCAACTAACACTGTTTCTTCTTGAGCATTACAATTTTGCAAACGCCCTCCACCAATTCCCAGCCACACATGTAAACGGCTATTCCACGAGGAATTGAACATTTCATACACGGCTTATTGGTTCCCCTTCAACTTGGCTGCACTTTATGTTCCATTTGTGGCGCTAGCGGCGGCTATGATTTCAAAGCGTGAATACCTTTTACTACTCATGGCATCCACCACACACACAACAGTGTCCCGAAGCGCTGAACCGGTTTTACGAACCATGCTCAACTTGTTATTATGTAACCATATACATATACGGAAGCTTTTGCGAAATATTCGCAAAACTACCTCCACCACCACTCCTGGCACAGCTGGAATTCCATGTTCCGTGTGGTCTATCTATCACCAATGCAACTACTAGATAATGACAAGTATGCAACTTGTCTTGTAAACGTATTTACTTTGTGTATTAAACCCATGTAACTTGCACCAATCTATTTGGAACGAGCATTATCATCATTTGTGAAGAGCCGTTTCTAGTTTTCTAGACGATAGTGTCGTCTAGCATGCATGTCTGCTCTTTCGGCGTTCTCTCTCGCTCTAGTAGAATTCTAGCAGAATTCCTAGAGCTCAAATCCAGAAATGTTTCTAGGCTTCCTTCTGCATACCAATTACTTTACAAGAGCTATGCTCAATCCTCCTCCACATTCCCTTGCAGCATTTATGGATTCTCGCAATATTTTTATTTATCAATTTCCTGCAAGTTTGCAAATTTTTGAGAACTTCATGTATATGCATTTCGCCAGCTACAAATTTTACAATAAACTAGAATCTCCAAAAATCTGCAATTTCCCAACTGTTTAAGCCTTGCTTAACGCCTGGTTCAGATTACTTGAGAGTGACACTGTTGACTGTTACACAATCAAGTTTGCGAAAATTCCCTCAACTCGAGCTGTCTCTCTCGTGTCACATTAATTCGACAAGATTTTTTCGAGAAGGAGGACAAAAATCTAGACGGCACCAGCAGGAGCAACAAGGCTTGTACAAGGCAGATAATAAAAGAATCGTCCAATTACGCAAGCCTTGAGCTTACAACAAGTTGACTTGGTTATGTCGCCGAACGAAACGACTGATATCAAAAAGTATAACGAACTTTACGTGCCCTTTGGAATAACCTCGTAAAAGCGAATGAGTCAAATTAAAGTACATGGTAGAAAAAAGAATGTTCATCATCTGCTATTTCAACTAGAATACTAAAAGAGACAGTCTCTAGACGCATTTCACGTCTTTAATTCCGCCATTTTGGACTAATGAAGAGCAAATGTTGGAGGCTGGCTGGCTGACATGGGGAGAAGGAGAGAAAAGAGTGACAAAATGTTCTTGAAACGACTGACACGCTTCGAAACAAGTCTCAAGTCAGTCCGAAGCAAGTCAAGGAAGAAACAATGTCACCTTTACCCAAAGGGGAAATGCCGATACAACTTGTCTCGTTCCCTTCGGATATGCTCCAATTATTAGGCTAATTGTTCCAGATCCCAATTCGCAACCCGCTAGTCAATGTGTCCAACTTCTGGCTTCAACCTTCAAGCAAGGGTTTAGCAAATGGGTATTCATCGGCGGTAGCAGAAACACAATCGCTAAAACTCACTAGGGACGAAACCCGATCGAAACACCATGACCAAAGGTCTAAATGTAACTTCCTAAAATCGTAATTCTAACTTGTAATGACTCAACTTTCTGGAACGTTATAAAATACTTGAACGAGATGATGATACAGTTTGAACTGGCCATTAAAACACAAATTAAAAGTCTTGAAATCTTCAACTTACCTTGATCAATTCAGCACTTTTGGATCCAGTTGATAATGTCCAATTCCTTCTTCTTCAAGTTCTGAAAGCAACAGGAGATGCGACACTTGTAAAAAAACTATAGCGTTGATCAACTGCGTTTAATTTCCAACCTCCTCCGTCCCCGTAGTTAAACAAACACTTTTAAACTAACTTTAAAACCACTTGTCAATAATCTACCTAATGATCCTAAACCTACAGCTGTTTTAGCACATTAATTCGTAACCGCAGTAGAACCTATACATATAAACAAATTATAAACTATATTTTCTAGCAGCAGAGGGCAACTTAAAAATTCAAGTCTCGTGGGGACAAGATTCAGCAATAAAAATTGGCAATGATCTTATATGTGCTCGCTGTTTCTCCTTTGAAGTTGCTGCATGTGCGATGGGCGGAATCATTGAAAACAAAAATCTTTTCAATCAATGGTCTCTCGCCGCCACTTGATTCAACACAAATTCAAACACTGGCGGGAGACCAGCTCCGCGAGATTTAGACTTTCACCCTGTTATATGCCCTTTGGTTTGTTTTGCTTTTCTGCAACGTTTGTTATTGTTCGAGTCCTTTGTTTTCCAGCACATGATGAACCTTGAAGGTTTCTCAAGGGATTTTAAATTCACTCCGCTCACTTGAAACACGTAGCAACCATGATTTTTGCACTTTTTTCAAAAAATTTGAAAATTCTCACTTTTGAAATTGTTGAATGAAGTTTCTAAAAATTTGCGGTGTTGGTTTAAATACGACAGGGTGCAGCACAGAAGCTCCATTTCAATTTTGGGGAGGTCACACAAGGGGTGAAGTGGTGGGGTCGGGTCAACAGCGGCAAAAATCATGGTTGGCACGTGACAGAGCAGCAGAGTAATTTTATAGATTTGGGACGAGGGGCTAATTACACGGATGAGGCAGGTCGAAACCTGGATTCTTCTAAGTATTTCTATATTTTCTAGATTTTGGCTTTAATTTATATTTTCTTTAGCTAATCTCAAACCTGAAAGTTTGTACTAATCTATATATTCTTATATAGTTTTTACAAAAAGCGTTTGCATGCAAAGGTAATCAAGCGAGACTTAAACTCAGGTAAACTTACCTTGACAAGGTCGAAGGTGGCGGTGACAAGGACCAGATTTTTAGCAAGGGTGCAAGGGTTGTTTGATAATATTTTTGCACAAAAGGTTCAAAACCGGCAATTTGTAAAGCTGGTTTCAGCGGTGTAGTATAGCAGGTGCAGGAGCTGTTGTGATGAGCTTTGAAAAACCAGGTTATGGCCAAAGGGGGTGAGAATTTGTGAAATGGTAACAATATAACGAGGGTGGTTTTTGTGGTGGTTAAAGACAGAGAAGAGACAGAGAAAGAATTTTGACAAGAAATATTCGACAATAAAGCGCGACGGCGGCAACCTCCTTTCTCCGACTTCCAACTCTCGACTAAACCCCTCGAAGCTGCTTTCCCCGGTAAAAGCGTCCTTTCCTTCGAAGAAGCAGCGGCCGAAGCGTAAGGGGCGGTCTGACACTTTCCTCTCTTCGAATCCAGCAAATATCTCTCGTTCCCTCTCTCGTCTCCCCACTTCCTTCGTTTCTTCAATCCTGTAAGCTATCTAAGCAAGAGTAAGCTTTGTTCGCTTCTAAAAAGCGCTAACGCCAACTACTAGTTCAAGTTGAAGAAAAGAAGAACAAGTATACAGCAGTAGTGTACTAACAGCTTGGTACAGACAGCTATAGAATAAGCGATCGAGGAAGGGCAGCAAAAGATATGTGGAATGAGTACTGGAGATATGTAGCAAATGTCTTCTTCTCAGATGATATATAGAATAGGTACTTTGTACAAATAGTAAAGGTGTTTGAAACTAAATCAGGTTTGCACAAGGCGATATATTGATGCTCAAAATAAATGAAAGCCATGAATGGATTCTAGATGCTGTAATGTATATAACTACTATGGGATGTGTCCAAATAATATGGGGAAGAAGGTTAAATTTAACTTACAAAAATGGAAGTTGGTGGACGCATAGAGAATTGAGAACTGAAAGCGGGAAATTCAAAAACGGAGGGAAACTTAGCAGAAAACCACAACATTGACGGAGATGCCAGGTCAACAACAAAACAACTTTAGCGTTGTCTGAATTTAAAGACCTTCAGTCAGTAATGGACAATCAAAACTTAACTCTAATTAGCATTAAAGCTAACACCAGATCTGGCGCCAGATCTTACGTAAGGAGGGCGAAAGGCACAGTGAACCAGAAAAACTTTATTGAATCTGTCAGAAGAAGAACCACAAGGGCCAAGACCAAAGCTCAAGCAATTATGAAACAGGTAAGTTTAATTTATCAAATCTTGCATATCATCGTCTTCATCTTCGTCAAGCTCTTCAAGTAATTCAAGATAGCTATTCATTAATTCAGGTTTTGTCCTAGCCATGCTGCATTTTCTTTTGTAGAAGGTAGCTCTTTCTTCTGACAATCTTGGAAGCAGCACCACCATTTCAGAAATTATGCTAGATTTTGTCAAGAGTTTTACACGTTCCTCTGTTGTCATTTGTAATACATTCGAATACGACAATGACACTTTTCTGTTGGCAATATGGGCTGCAAAATAAGTTTTTTGATTACGTTTCCCGCATTCGAAGAAATCAATAAATTTTGAATCCAGAGGTTTCCCGGAAAGGCTTTGTAGAGTTGTCGAATCGGCATCGAAAATAGCTGAAAGTTTGATCAGATTACGAGCTGCAGCAATCTCGGCGCCGAGATTAACTGTAGATACAAAATTTTCATCTCGGGCGATATTTAATCTTGTTCTTGCGTTTTCGTTGATCTGAAAATAATAATTTTGGTTCAGGTTCAAAACTACGAAGTCTTAACTGGAGGACAAGTTTCTGTGAAAATCTCTTATCAAGGTTTCAAGAAGGAGCCTTACATCTGGACATGGCCTCCCGTGAACGAGAACCCTACGTGTCTGACAGATACATCGAATGACAACTTGGTAAGGACTTCTAATTGTGGGGCTAACAGAAATATACAGATTGACTCAAGTAGCAGTTAATTTTGTTTCAGGCTCAACCGGAAAGGGTTCTT
>JAQGBJ010000628.1:0-35944 GCA_034698345.1 Sphaeridia pumilis | reverse complement strand
GAACGGAGAACCGAACGCGTTCATTTCCTCTGACGCTTTGTTCGCTGGGGCTCTAGCGACCAAAACTTGGGGGAACGGGTTGGATTTTCCTGGTTTTTTAATTGACTAACTAGTCCCAAAGACTCGTATATTTTTACTTGATTTGATGTAAAAAGGGACTAGACGAAAGTGTTGAAAGAGTTTTGCAGAGACGCTAAAAGAGTGGAAGAGCGGAATACGAGACGGTTTCCGCTCCTCGTTCCTGGTTAATGAAGGTGAGGTTGGGAATTAGGCAATCAAAGAGCCAGCAAGATGATAGGAGCCGTTGATTAAGGAATTCATCTTGGTAAAAGTATTCCCTGCATAAAATCCACACCCAATGAATGATTAGCCACAAACTTTCCTCGGCGGCTTTCCAACTTTCCTTTATCTTCTTCTCCTTCCTTGTTCATATACTTGTTCCTTTTCCTCCACGACTTTATCCTATACACACATTTCTAAAAGCGAACCTCAAACAAGGCCTATAAGCTCACACATATACACCCAAACCAGCATTCACTTCCAACTTGATTCTCTCACTTTTACATAGTTAACAACTCGAATTATGACGGTGACCAATATGCTTTTCAGCCTCACGCCCAAAGGCATTTCGGGAGGCCGAAAAGTTTGGAACAATCAGCAACTACTTGGACGTGGCTGGATTTTAATTGGGCGCCTACGCACGTCCTTGCCTCCTTCAGCAACGGCTTTACTAAATTCCCACAACCTGACGAATGCTCTTGGAGAAATATTTCAAATTCCCCATAAACTTGTACACGACATCGACAAGGTGGATGGCAAAAACATGTGAAATCAATGTTTTTCGGATTTCGGGTATTCTCACAACACCATATACAAACCGCTCGGATCTTGTCCATCCAATTTGCTGTGGAGCTAAATAGCTAGCTAAACGCATAATTCCATTTTCTCGTTAGCTGAACCGAGGGAAACTTTTATCTCATTATAGGCTCATTTAACTAAATCTCTTTTAATGCCTTCAAAGTTGTTCACACTGCTAAAATTTCTTGTTCATTTACTACCGCTACTACTTCGGAAACTACAACTTTTCTGTAAGCGAGCGCTTTTATTCCATCTGATTCGTTATATATATAGACCTAGACATTTATGAATTTTATATTGCGTGGCTTCAAGGGATGAGCTTGAAGGAAGGTGATGGTAAGAAACCTGTGGGAGCTGCTACGAAAGAGTCGATCGTTTGACAAGGAAAAAGCTGTGGGCCAGATGTGTTCAAAAGTTGCATTTAGCCTTTAATTAATGGCCACTTTGCTGGGTTCCGTTTCCATTTCCGCATTGGAGGAGTCGAGACTCGAGAGAAAGTGGAAAGCTTAGATTAAGGGGCTACGGACCCAGATGGCAAAACTGGGATTAAAACAGAAAGCGGCGGCAATTAAAGTCGGCTATTTGGAGGGAGTCCCAGTCTATTTGCTTCATTAACTGCTCAAATAGGCATTCCCACAAGAAGTACGAGGAAGGACTCTTCCAAGGCCGCTTTCTTGACCGGACTTTCTCCTCCAACCAAAGCGGAAGCATCAACTCTGTGTGTCGCCTGTATCTTGCATGACCAACTTGCTCCAAATGATATCAGATGATAATTGTTCCTTCTCTCACTGAACAAAAGTTTGCAAAACCTTCTTATCTTACAAGTAATTCTAGGTCCATGCTTAAAATTAAGACAACAGTGTACTCACTCTTCTAACAGCCATTTCTATAAGTAAGTTCAAGCGTACATTCTACTAAAGAGCTCAAAGGCTGCAGTTGTTTACTATACCTTTGAAGTTGGAGAGAGATTGGAGGTTGGTTGGTGATTGTTGGAGAGAAACTGTTGTTTTGGCAATTGATTGTTGTTTAAATTGGTGGGGGACAATGAGAACACTGGAGAGTTAATGGCGACTGATGATATCTTAATGCGGATATGCTTTGGGTTGAGGGTTGTTAAGAGTCTGTTGGTGATGTCGTAGAGGTTAAATTCTAGAGCCTTAATAAATTTGATAATTTGTTATGTGGTTCTAAGGGTATAAGTATTTGTCTTTTGATGAGTTGTGTAGGAGGAGAAGTTGTTGTTGTATTATTGACAGCGTTATCAAATTCTGAACTAACTGTCTCATACGTTTTAGTCAAGTGGTTAAGGATGGGCGCAGGGAGGGGAGCAGTCCTTATTAAATGTCTTTACTTTTGTTGAGGCTACGCTCCCTCCCTTTCTTAGAACGAGGACCCTGATTCACCAAGTCTTCTTGTTACGGTGAAAAGATACATTGTTTTTTGGTTGATTGATAATTGTGCCTTATCTGTACTCGTCGCCCTCCTTCTTCTTCTTCTTTGTCCCTTTGATTTCTTTGCCAACTTGAGCCGTATGGTTAAGTTTAGCCTATGGAGTAAACTCTCTCTCAGTCGTAAGGCAAGCACTGACAAAAGGGCTGTACATTCTTTGGGTCGGGGTTCCAGAGACGTGTGTGACATGTAACCCTTTCTTATAATTATAACAATAATAATAATCAACACCTTTTGACATCCATTTGCCTCTTAAAAGTCATGAAGAACTCACAATTGATGTGAGGCACCAACTTAGCCTAGTTCTGATTGATGGGATCAACTGCAATCCCATCCTTCCGCAGGTACAAACAGGACAAGAGAATCTCTTTTTAAGGATATCAAGGGCATAGCATAGCAACAAGGGATTGTCTTCGACATTCTATTGTAGAAGAGTGACAGATAACTAAAAGTAATTTGAAATGGAGGACACGTATTATATAGCTCTATACGCTTTGCAAGATGCGGGGGGGGGGTTACTTGCGCACAATTAGTCTCTTGGCCCATGGGCTTTACAACTGAATTTTTGCAATTTGGAAAGTCCATTTTACATTCCCTGGTTCCAGGAAGGTGGGATTTGTCGCCAATTATCGTCTTGATCTCCGCTGAAAACAAAGGGAATTTATGTAGGCATTAGTTTTTACTGCATTCATAACTAGGAGAAAGGGTACAAGATTCTAAAAGGCGAGGATTCTTGGTGAGCGACCTTAGCTGGTAGTTGTTGGGTTCTGGAGTGCAGTTCTCCCGTAGTCATATTTGATAGATTTATGCCCGACTTGTTATGCTGAACCTTTTGAAGTTTTTGGATCAACTACCCCGTGCTGTTTGTCTATCATATTTTTTGGGCTTTTTTGCTGCTACTACTCTTATTTACTCGCAAACAACCTTTTATCTTTTTGATCCTCAGCGTCTTTGTTGTTCGCCTTTGACTCTTCTTTCTCTGCTATTATCAGACTTGAAAAGGGACTCGAAATGTGGTGGTCGGGGGGGGGAGTGTGATGACGCGAGGGACGTGGTAGGAGAAAGGAATAGTTTTTGTTCTAAAAACAAACTTTTGCATCCGCTCTCCTATCGGCTTTTTCAATCTTCCCTTCGTGTGTCGTATAGGAGTGTGAGAATGGAAAATGGCAAGAATTTTTACTCTTACCCTTTCCGTGGCCTGTTTCTTGAATCCACTCCAAAATCTCCTCGGAAATCGGCTGAAGTTCCTGCAAGTTGGTGGCGACTCTCTTATAGTACATTACAGACTTTTTGGAGTTTGTTTTTAGTCAAGCGTGGACTATCGTGGACTTACTTCTTGTTGGATTGATAGCTCTCAAAGAATCGGTGCGTTCGAACTGAGCTCGGCGATCGTAGCCCACTTCTCGCGGGTTCCAGCACGAGTTTCGCCGGTTGCGTAGCATCGATGGATCTGGCCGACCATCGTCGGGGATTTCGGGAAGTTGCCGACTTCCCAGGAAATCGGGAACCCGCTGCTGTTGGAATGCGACGGAACCTGTTGAAGGACACAGAATTAAGAGACTTGCAACAATAGTTTGGGTTGGCGACATGAGTTTGGTCCTACTTTTGAGGTGCTTGGAGGCCTGAATGTGCTACTTCGGCCCAGCAATTAATGGTTTGCGTCTGGTAAAGTAAAATTGCTAGTGGCAGAGTGGGAAGCTATGGGCGATGGGAATCGTAAGTGCTTTGGAGGAGAGCATGAAAGCTGAATCTTGTTCTCTTCCAGATCGATTAACAATGGCAGAGTGAAAAGGCCTTAAAGTGAACTGGAAGGCGGGAATGGGAAAAAGGGAAGCCGAAGAAGGACAAGAAGCGCTGGGCCGACAGGCTCAAGACGAGTCACGTTTCATAGCTTATTATTATACGGACATGTTGGGTCTTGAATGGCTACAATGAGCTGTCTCTCATAGCTTTCTCAGGCGGGAACAAGAGGCGCGCTCTTGAACAAGAATCGAGATTCTGAGTAAACATTATGGCCGACAGGGCTAATGCATTCATTCACGTAATCCTTTATTCATGAACAAATATTTGTCTTTACTGTAATTCTCAAAATTACTTCCGCAAAACCTTTCATTAGAACTTTGTTCTTTTCATCAGCTGTCAGTCTATGGGAACTCGAGTTTTCAAACTCCAAGGATTCTGCCGTGGTTGAACTGGTGGATACAACCTTTGCTGAATGGCAATTGAGAAAGCTTGCTTGAATGCTCTTCATGTAAACTGACGAGAGACACATACAAGGCACTTACTTCTCCGACTTCTGTTGATGACCTCTTCTACAGCGATTGCGAAAGAGCCTCGTCGAGATGGCGGAAGTGACCTCGGCATGGCGGGCGTGGAAGGCGCTGATCCTCGGCCATCATCCTGAGCGCCGTCGAGTCCAATGGCGGCGCGATCGGATTGGGCGCTGCCTCGGCGAGAAGTAGGCGCAGATCGACAGGTGAGAACAGCTCCAGGTGGACCCAGCGTCCCCAAGACTTCCCAAGCGACTTCGGGGCGAAGGAGGGAAGAGGCGCACGGACTGCTTTGTCCACTGCTGTCGTCTTGTTCCTCTGCAAAGGCAGAGACGACTTTAGTTGATGCCTCGAGGACTTTTTGTAAATGAGAAGGAAAGACGTACCAGATTGGGATTGGCTGGAGGCGAGTCCTCGCATTCGGAGTCGTCTGGCGAGTTCTCTGGCGCTGGGAGGCGTCTGACCGCCGGAGGTGATTTGGGAAATGGAGCCTCGATGACTGGAGGAGCCTTTGGAGGAAAAGGGGAACCAGACGGGCCGGTCATCCAGCGACACACGTCCCATGTCGACATGACATTCGCCGAGAAAGTCGGCTCCTTTGCTCAACTCGAGCACGAGCCACGAGTCGAACAAGTCTTCCGGGCTGACTTTTGTAAAAAGCGTGCACTGATTCCAGCGTGTCGTCGCCAGCTTTTCCCCTCTGTAATAGGAGATGAGCGTGAGAAGAGGCATTTATAATACAGTGGGAGCTTGGATTGAGTCATTGCTCAAGATCAAGGATATCCATAATAAGAATCTTATGGGTTTTGTCTGCAAGGAATCAAGTTGAGGAGAATGAGAATGGAAGCGGAGCTAGTTGAAAGTAGAATGGGTTTTTGAAATGTTGATAATTTGGCTGAAAGTCATATATATGGACGTCTGGTTGAAAAGAGAGAAAGTGGGTTGGAAATGTATACATGTAAAATGCTCTTGTACATACGGTATGGTGGATTTTGTTGGTTCTTTTTCGTTGTTTGGGCGAGAGAGAGAAGCCAGGAAAGGAGGGGAAGGGGGGGGGTTGAGGTGTGCTTGGTTCCGTAGCTCGGATTGAGCACATGTAGGTTGTGGACTTGAAAGAATAAAATGTTGATATGAAGCATGCCGTCAAGCAAAACCTTTGTAAAGTTGCTTTTGTTTTGGACAAAATTGAATTCTGTACCTCTACTTACTACATCTCATCCTTTAATATGATTTGCCTCTTTCCACCGCCACATCTTTTCCCTGTCCACACACATACACACATTGTATTCATACAGAGTGTTGGAAATCCACGGCGCTATGTACTTTTACTACTTCTCTGTCTCCTATGCTACTCCTCCCCTTGTTACGCACTCAACTTTCTCTCCGTGCGGCGGGATGGACGCATTTATATATATTTGAAAAGACACCTTCGGAGCTATTGCTTTCCCTCGGCTCGATTTCAATGACGTGTTCTCCATGTTTTCCACGCTGTTGAGGAGGAGGGGTGGCTGGTGCCGTATCGCTTTTATGAGTCTTGCCCGGCTTTCATTTCATCGTTTCTCTTGTAATTTTCTCTACATGAGCCAGTGAGTGAGGCAGTCAATTTTGGAAATTGCCATGTACCGAATCCGAGCGCATCCTCCCTTTATCCAACTCACGGGCGAAACATGGCTGTATCCTGCAACTTTCCATTTTGGAAACAAGGTCCCTGTCTCTCTGGCCACAATTCGATAACAAGACGGAATCTCCTCATCAAAACATCAATGCACAAACAACAATAACAAGTGTTGTTGTGAGAGGACAAAGGAAGCTGGTGGTGGACGAAAAGAGCAAAATCCCCTTCTTCGAGTCCTTTTGATGCGGTGTATAATTACAGTGGGAATGAAGGAGACGGAAATGGACTTACATTCTTAAAGTAATAATAATATCGTTGAGATCAAGCGTAGTGCAGTCCTCCTGTCCAAAAGCAATGTTGGCCACTGCTACTTCTAAAGTATTGTGAATCTCGTCGTTGAAGAGCCGGAGTTGGATTCTTCCTTCCGCCTGCAATGAGAGCAAGAAAAAGTCAGACTTTGAAATGTAGCCAGTCAGCCGCCGTAGGTTTAGAGACGCATGTGAGCTAACTGTGAGCAATATAAATATAAATGTCTACACAATGTGTATTTCTCGATAAGTATTTCAGTCTCCAACTGCATGTACTGTATACGCGTGTTGGCATCGGAGTTTGACTTACAGGTAATCTGGGTAGTTGTCTTCGGTTTGTGGGCGAAGCAGGATTGGATCTGTCTCCTCGGTCTCCTGTGTAAGGCAAAAGGACATTTTGAATGGAAACTTGGTTATTATTATGGGTCAATTTGCCGGGGACATGGGAGGAGGAGGAAGAAAGATGGCGCTGCTGGAGGCTCCAGGTTTCTGCGACTTTACTACTCACCTGGATTGACGAGGAGTGAGTCAGGATCGTTGCTTTCGTCCCACTCGTTCGTTGTGTCATCCTCAGGTACTGTGGCCACGGTAATTTGCGCCTCACTGGAACCACAAACGAAACCACTTGATAATTGGACCAAATATGATTTTGCCCTCCTTTGGTCTTGCTCCTCGCATTATTATCGCTCTTGATAATTGCAATTAGCGGAGTGTGTACGGCCGTACATGTAGGAATCAGGGGCTTTGAGGACGTTAAGACTGTGGAAAAGCTCGGCGATGGGAAGACGAAGGGCAAGTGTAATTGAGTTTGGGCTACTTCTCGGCGTTTCACTCTCTTGTTCCTGCTGCTAAAAAGAGTCTGAGACTGAAATCACGTGCATACTTGCTAGAATTTAGGCTCCTTTCATTAACTCTTTTTCTGGGCGTCATTTGTGGCCGTGGACTGTATTCGAAATGTGTGGAGAAAGGCGAGAAGGGCTACTTTGGCTGGCTATCAGGATGACTGGATGGGAAGGCTGAAATCTCTTGTAATCTCGTTAAGCGTTCCATTTCCTCCATCCTCTCGCTCTCATCAATTTGCAATGTGGAAAAGGCTCCGAGCAACTTATTGTGGTAAGTACAAGCATGTCGCCCGAGGATTGGCAAATTCAATTTTATCTGTTTTGCCATCAACATATCCCTGTAGAAACACAGTGTGAGCAGAGCTTTCTCTCTGTTCAGGTGCTGGAAGTGTAGGATGAGACTTGGTTCTTTTGGCTCATTTCCGTGTTCCTGCCGCACTCTTCCTTCAACAACAGTTTAATTAATTCCAGGCTGATGATGACAGTTAATACAGGTTTATGTATCTCGTTCTATTTGCTATTGCTTCAAGGACTATGATGATACACATAATTCCAATTCAAGACGACACCTCCCGACTCTGAGTTTCATTCTGGCCGTGTCCCTGCCTACTGGCTTACGTTGATTTTCTGCTATAAAAGGCACAATCAATCAATTTGGCATTGCAAGTTGGTTGTTTGGCTCTTGAAAGGACTTGAGGGATGGATCGAGTGGAGCGACTCCTTTGCTCACAGTCCATTGAGTGAGATAATAATAATTTGAACAAGGAGGATTCTACTAACTAGGAAGAAGGATTGGGGCATAAATTATTCCTTTGATCAACAACTGTCATTGCCACAGGTAGGAGGAGAGGGAAACGAAACGATATCTTTTTGTCTTTCCCCAAAATCCAATCATTAATGGCTTTCTGACTTGGAGGCTGCAAAGTAAGGGAAGAAGAAGGCGATTGATGAATCCAACTTACGTGTCGGCAGGTGTGATGGTAAGCTCGACAGTGTCGCCGGATGCGTCCATGACTTTACAGACTTCTTCGAAGGTGAGGTTGCTGAGTTTGATGCCGTTCCACGTGAGGACAGTGTCGCTTCTGCGGATTCCTGCAAAGTCGGCGCCGCTCCCAGGGGTCACTCGAGCGACCCGCGCTCGGAGGTTCCCCGGGTTTCCGGGACTGCTGCACCCGCCCACGACGCGGATTCCGAAGCCTCGAGCTGGAAAAAGTGATTAGGAGGATAAGAGAGTGACCTTCAGATTTTGCTATGTAGGACAGTGCGGACTATTTATGGGCGGTAGTGGAAGTAAGCGGGAATCTACTCTATCCCGTGTGGGAAATGAGAAAGTTGCTAGGTAAATTTTGTCCTGGGAAAACAAGTTTGGTCTAAAAATTTCTTTGGCAAGTTGAATCTCTGTTGGGCAATAAAAGGAGACCTTTTTAGCGATCACCTCCGAAACTTTGTTTGGTTCAAGTTGAGTGAGTTGAGTGAGTGTTTGCCGCTCGGCTATTATGTCATGTATGCAGTAGTTTTGCAGAAACTTCTCGGGCTCTCATTCAGGGTCCCTTTGTTCCTTTGGTAAGGAAACAATAGGAATATTGGTAGTGTGTGCTGGTGGAAGTCTTGATAAGTTGGGAGTTTTGCAAGTGCATGGAGGAGACAACTCATCTGGTGAAAAGACAACTATGCAATTTCATGTGGCTTTGTGTTGTTGAGATGTGTGGATGGAAGACATGCTTATGGAGAACGGCTCCGAGGGAGTTGCATACAGCGAAGCCAAAAGTATTTGTCTCCTTTCCCTTTTTCATTTTCCCTTCCCATTGCTATTCAAGGAGACATAAAGTCTTGTTGGTGGGCTTTCTCGCTTTTCTATGGCTCGAAAACCTGTTGATACTTTATATATATTAATGCAAAAGGCGTCTTTCCAAATTTGTTTGCAACTTTCCCTGACTTTGGAGGTTGATAATTTGGGCATTTTGCATGCCTCTTTGCCGATACAGAGTTTGGCATACATAATGGATTCCGTGCAAGGTTGTGTTCAGCATCAGTTAATCAACTGCACGGACTCTTGGAGGTCTAGTTATGGCTAAAGTATAAGAAATATGAGGGATTTTTGAGCTGGATTCTGGACGAGGAATGGAGGTAATTATAGACTGTGCTTTAATGCTCTCGCCGTATTTCCTTGGGGAACCATTACAAGTTTCACGGTGAGTAAATCATTATCCGAGCGGGAACCAAAGGGGATTGTGAAGTGAAGCTTTCGAGACTTGGCGACTCGAGCATAAACTAAAATGTCGGCGGTCTTGGCGAAAGAGTGACATTTTTGACGAAAGTTATGCGGCAAAGAGAAAAAAGAATGTGAGACGTGATGAAGGGGGGGGGTAAAATTTTTGGATTTTATATTTTTGGAGGAGACGAGAGGAAGAGAGAATAAGGAAGGAGTTGCATGGATTGTAATGGTACGAATGTGTGTTGGTTGTTTGTGTGAAAAATGTTTGGGAAGACTTACTTTGATAGCCTCGATCCTGCGGGTCTCTTCTTAGCCTCACGACGCGTGTTCTAAACTCGGTGTTTTCACTGGATTGTCCTTTGTTATTGTCACAAGAAGAGAAAGTTGAGTCAACGTCGTCTATTACTATTTTAATGGCCTCGCCATCCGTCGAGGAACCCTGGCGCTTCATCCCGCTTTCGACTCCTCCTCCTCCTGAACTACCTTTCTTGGCGTTGAGGTCGGGAACGTCTGTGGCGTCCAACGAAGTGCAGGAGCGCGGCGCTTGTGGCGCCTTCGCCGTCGTGTTGTACCTGCAACCATATCAACTTGTTAATTCCTCACAATTGAAATATTAGCCTCGCCTGGTGGAAAAGAAGAATTAATCGAGGGAAAGAGTCCCGGCTCGACGAGCCTTTACATGACATTTTACAAGACTCGGAGGAGCATGAGGGAGGATGTGATGATGACTTTTGGTGGGGAAGGTCTCTGTT
This sequence comes from Sphaeridia pumilis, assembly GCA_034698345.1. Taxonomy (NCBI): domain Eukaryota; kingdom Metazoa; phylum Arthropoda; class Collembola; order Symphypleona; family Sminthurididae; genus Sphaeridia; species Sphaeridia pumilis. Next base: position 25,635 of record JAQGBJ010000628.1, on the reverse strand, counting down.
GATCTATTCATTTCCCGCTCACAAATGACGTCATGTCCACAAGACACTTTTCATCCCCTGGTTAAAGGGTACGTGACTGGAAGGCTTAAAGCCTCCTCCATTCGATCAATACACATTACTTCACCTACTACACATTTCCCCTTAGTCCAAGTGAAGCTCGGCTTCGGCTTTTCTGACGCAGTGAATCACTTGCGTCCTCGCCTCTCTCTGGGAGTGCGAAAGCTTAAACTTTTTCCAAAAATTGTGTCTTTCGAGGTCTCGTTAACAAGGAGATATGTAGGAGAGGAAGCCTTTGTCTTGTGCCTTTGAAGCGACTAAAAGGGTGAAACAGTCAAAGAGTACAAGACCGAAGAGAAGGAAACTTACAGCTGAACAGAGCGTCTTCGAGTGTCAGGCCTAATGACCAAGTCAGCAGAATTCCCTGAGGTGACATTTTTCATCCCTGTTTGTTGTTGACCTCCTTGCTGCGGCAGTGTACTGCTTCCTACTTGCATTTGCGGCGGCTTTTGAGGCTGAAGGGGCTGCTGGGGGGGAGGGTTGTCTTGGCGATCCATAATTGCTGGGGAGTTGTTTCGATCCATTTTCTTGGTGTCATTGGGCGCGGGCGGGATGGTGTTGTTGTTGAGGAGGAGACTTGTGTCGATTCCGGATCGGAGATCACAGGACGCCCTTCGACCGCGGTTGTTTCCCGGGAGGTTGAGCGTGCCTTCGCTGGCGCCTCGTTCGTAGGAGCGCTGTCGCTTGACGGGTCCTTGCTTCATTTTGGGGGCGCCGTTGTTGTTGTCGGTGTTGATCAAGGGTTTGTTGAAGTTCATTTCCATGCCTTTGAAGGTGCCGAGCGGGACTCCGCTGCTGACGGCCATGCTGTTCTTACGCTCGATGACGATGGGAATACCGACGCCGCCGACGTCGGTACTGCTGCGGGATTTGATATTGTCGGCGTCGTTGGCTGCCAAGCCGAGTTCGTGTTGGGAGGAGGCGGTGGCAATGTTCTGTGACTGTTGGAACTTGACAATGTCTCGGAGCGGGACGTCCGAGTGACGGCGAACATCCGACGGCTTGGGGGCGAGGAGGAGGACTTCGGTTTCAGAGTCAGCGCGACCTCCGGCTTGGAGTCGCCTGGCATCGGGAGACTTTCGGACGGCGGTTTCAAAGCCGACTCCTTCGAGAGCTTCACTCTGCTCGATGCCCGGTTGGACTCGCCTTGCGATGATGGCGACTCCGCGTCTTCGGCAAACACTGCATCTCCAGGACACCTGGAATCATATAAAAAAGTCGTTTCATTTCGTTTCACTCGACTGGGTTTCCCTTGTGCCGGTACAATGAGCAGAGTTTCTTTGACTGGGATCAGAAGAAGAGTGTGGTGTTGTGGGGGGGGGGAAGAAAGGGAGAAAGAAGGCAGAATGGAAAGTAAGTAGAAAGGAGAGACGTCGTGGAGGAGAGTCGAGAGCTGTTTTCGATAGAAACATATTCATGGCAAATAGTCAAAAAGGGGTGACAAAGCCGGAATGTACATAACGCTTTACAGGACTCGTCGTGGCAGAGAAGGACTTTTGGACGTCAAAGAAAAGAAGGGAAAGACAAGGTATGAATATTGTGGAGACGAAGAAGAAGAAGAACTAGTCGGAGTCTTGGTCCGTCGAGATTTCGCTGACTGAGAGGAGTCTCAATCATGGGTTGGGAGAAAAAAAAGATTAGAGAATCAAAGTTAAAGGAGAAAAGTAGAGTTGTAGGATTGGAAGCTGGTTTGGTTTGAGAGGACTCGTTGGGATACTTTCTCTCGTTATTGCAAAGGAAACCACGACCCAGTTCTTTCTACATTAATTCGGGGGGATCCAGCGGAGAAGGAAAAGTCGCTGGTGAAGAAGCTTACTTTTAAAGAGGAGGCAACTCTTGTTCCACCTGTGGCAAGTCCCAGCGTCCTTTTGCACCTTTTCACTTTTCTCTCTCGCCAACGACTCACAATCTTTCCTCAGCCTGTTTCTTCCCTATGTGCCCATGTACCTTCTCGGCTTCAAATAAGCGCCGACTATATATAACATTGTTACATATGCATAGAAAGTAGGCGGTGGAAGCCAGAAGAATGGCAGCCTGATAATCCGCTGGCAAAACGTGGGAGCCGAGCCGTAATGGGATTCTCAAAATGGGGTGGTGGTATCATGTAGACTTTTATCAAATTCATCATCGTTATGCTCATACAGACTGGGCGTTTTTGAAACTGTTTTTTTTCTTTTTGCCAGATCATTTTATAGTGGAAAAGGACGTCCACTCGCATCATCATCACCGACTTTATGATGAGCATTAAAAGAAAGTAGTCCTTGGGATTTTTGGATGGTTGAATCTGTATACATGTATATGATTGTCTTATTTTGGATATTGAAAAGAAGCTGAAGAAAGAAGATGGGGAAGCGTTTCGTCTACGTGTATCGCACTTCAATCTGGTGAATTCAATCTGAGCGCGAGGCCGGAGAGCATCAAGGCATATCCGAGCTCTGCACGTTCAGGATTCCATTTCTCCTTCCTTCTTGGCATTCCCAACATGCGATTCAGGGGCCCTTACTCGAAAAGTCTTTTCATTTTTCCTACGCTCCTTTTTCTCCAATCCGACTTCCATCAACCTCGTCGTCGTCGTCCTTTGCAATTTTCTCACGGACTCTTCCCCCGTCTCGCAGTTTACACACAACCAATAATCGACGAGGAACGACTCACAAACTTCCCAACGTGGTGGCCTTCCACATGGTGAAATCCTCAGCGTTGCTTGTGTATTAAGCAGGAGGAAGCTGGAGTTTAAAGATTCGGTGAGAAGGAGTTCAAAATCTATTTTATAGCTACACAATAACATCACGTTCTGGTGGAGGAGGGACTGAGATTCTGATGGATAAAATAGATTTTAGCAAGAATATAAAGGAATGGCAAAGGTTAGGACAATTGGAAGATTGAGGAAAGGAGGGATATAACGAATTGTGTGGCGTGGAACAATTGTGGATTTAAGAAATCTCTTGATTTAATATAGTTATCTCTTTGATACGTTTTATTGAGAAGGCGATGGAGCTGACAATAGTTGGAGAGAGACTTGTGTGTGATTTATGAATTTATATAGTGTTATGATATTATGATATTGGGTATCATCTTGTCTGTTGGCTTTTGGGTAAAGTGAGGAGGACCTTGTAGGAAATGGACTTTCTCCAGTCTTCCCCGTACGCATTGCATGCATAAAGATATATACAGAGAAGAGCGTAATGATGATGTAATGTAGTTTCTTCTTCCTCTCTCCTTTCCCATATATTTAAGCTTGGCTTTCCCGCTTTCACGCTCCGCTGCCGCTATGATACCTATAGACTCCTCCTGAGCAATTTTTTAAGACTCACGTGTTGCTTCTCTGATTTATGAGCCAGACTTTTATATCCTGCGATTCCGCTACTCAAAACTCGAGACAAGCTGCTTTCACTCACTGACACAGAGTCTGACTAAAAGTAAGTGGAGTGAGTGGTGGAGGAAGAAGGAAAAGGAAAAGTTTGTATTCATTACTCTGCGGCCTATTATCGTAGATCAAGTGTGGACGGAAGGGATGGTGAATTGTTCCTCGGCGTCGAGGATGGCGAATGAAGGAGACTTGAGTGGTTGGAAAAGGTTTATGTATATGTTATTTATGAAGAAAGGCTGAAAGAGGAGGTAGGCCCTTGAATTGCAAGGAGGGAAACAAACTGTGTGGATTCCGCTCGAGTAGATCACATGTCCTCTCGAGTCGGAGTCGAGTGTTAATAATGTGGATGAAGGGAGTGGGAAAGAGGTGCGGGAAGTGGTGGAGGAGTTACTCTGAAATCGGAGCACTTGTCCTACTTCACCTCCTGAATCGAGTGGAAGGGAAGGGGTGGGAGGGGGGGGGTGAGTTAAAAAGACGCGGACAATGTTGTGAAATCCCGGACAAATTAATGGATGAACACTGCCAAGTCTATATACTCACTCCGCTCCTCAACAAGGATTCTGATCCTCGAAGAGTAAAGGAGAAAGGACTTGAGGCGGTGGTGGTATCGAGTATCAACAGCTTATTCCCCAAACTGATCCGCTGATACCATATTTCTGCAGACTCACCTCTCTCGCTTCTGCTTCCAACATAAAATTTGCTTTCGGCGGCAAACTTACTCGGAGGGTTGAAGAGTGAAAAATATGCAGAATATAATTCGACTGACAATATGAAAAATGAGGGAATTTATCATCATTCCAGCCTGATTTATCGCTGGAACAAATTACATTTCCTTCTTTTGACTCGAACCAAAAGCTATAATAATTCCGCCTTCTTTGACTGTGTCTCTCCAGTCTCTCCAAATTTTCAATGCCGACTTGTTTGCAAAGAGAGAATAAAGTTTTGAGAGAAGCGTTGCTGGTGGTGCAAATGATTATAGCTGGCGAAATATCATCACCTGCACATAACGTCCAGCGTTAGTTTTTGCGAGCGTGAGTGATCGGAAGGCCTCTTTAAAGTGAAATGCTCGCCATTATGGATGGGTCAGGATTCAGGATGCTGAAGTTCTATTTCCACAGCTCGCGTTTGAAACAAAAGGCTAATTCCGTCTTGTAGTCTTGTGTATGTATGCATTGTGATTGGGGGGGGAGAAGCTTTTGTTTTGTGTAACTGGCTTATGTAAGCGGGACTGACTCACCTCGTTTCCATCCGCGTTGTTTGAATAGGAAGCACAATCGTCACAAACTTTCAGGCCACATTCCGTGCATTGTCGCGAATATTCGTCCGGCTTCATGGCTTTGACGCAGACCCGACATCGTCCAGCGCTTCCTGGTCGCCTGCAACAACAATTCAGCCGGTTAGCATATATTTTTCGCATCATTATCAAGTCTTATTCCCAAATGCTCAATCATGCTTCCAGTCCTTCCAAATCGGACTTGGACTTCGTAGGATCCGTGAGGGGGGTGGGGGGTGAGAAAGTTTTTTTATTGCACAAATGTCACAAGTCTCGTAACCTTGCCTCCTTTGGCCACCCGCGTTTAACTTGACTCCATTTTTCATTTCCCACCCCCACCCCGGCAGACTGTCATTCATTTTTCGGTTGGGTGGGAGACTCTTTGGGAAATGTATTCATGAGAAAATGTGCAAGAATACATGTACACAAGCTAAGGCTCCTTGGAGGTGACACGGACTTCTACGGCCTGGCTGACTGACTGACTCCATGAACGTATTCATGTCACCCTATTTGTCAGACTGATGTTGAAGGGAATGTATTCCGTGTCCATCTCTATCAATGATGGACTTTTATCCTAAACACTCGTTTACAGCTTGTCTATATCGATTAGATGGCTCAAGCTTGGAAGAGTGGCGGAAATCAGTTGGTTCTGGGAAGGAGAAAGTAGGGAATTTTTGACATTAAAAGTTGCTTGCGTGTACAGGTAGATACATAGGTTTGAAGAGGGTGGGGCGATGGTACAATAGATGCGTTTATGGAGATTCCTGATGGTGGTTGTTGTGAGTAGAGGGAAGAAAGCGTTTGAGAAAGGTAAACATGAAGGGAGGTATATCGTTGTATGATACAGGAGGAGGATGGGAGCTTGTCGAGTCCCCAAAGTCAGCTTTTTACCTCGACTCGCTAACAAGGTAAAAGAGAGAAAGGACGAGCTCTATTTAAAGGAGGCCTTCCTTGTAAAATGTGACTGAGTTTCTAGGTAGTTTATAGAGAGACAATGTGGGGAAAGTTGTAGTTTTGTTAGTGTGTGTGTTGGATTGGGACGAGATGATGATGGTGGTTGGCGGAAAAGGAAGCTACGTTCCCGAGGGCTTAATGAGCACACTATTCATTCCTAGTTTTCTCCTCATTCTTCCCTATTTCGGAGCTCTTCTTCTTCTTTCTATGCCCCGCCGTGGAGCCCTTTTAATGATCAATATCTGGACGGAGGGAATAATCAAAGGAAGCTTCCTTTCCACAGTCCACACACAACTCCAAATACGAGTTGACTCCGCTCCGCCCACCTTTTTATCTCGCGTCCTGCCACATTAAACTCACGCCGAGGTAATCATAACTAGTCAGTCAGCCCTATAACAATCTTTTTGTCTTCCGTATAATTCCTTCCGCTCCAGCCCAGATTGTAACCAACTAACATAAGCTTTCACTAGGACAAGATCAGTACTCATTCATGCAGTGCGCGTAAAAATTTAAAAAGTTTAAGGAGTACGTATTGAGTGAATAAGATAAAAGTACAAAATATAATTCAGCTAGGTTTATAGCGATCTTGGTTCGTATAATAATATATTTGGGTCTTTCTTTGGGAAAAAGTTTTAACGAGGACAGGAGGTAAATTTTTGGGTGGAAAATATTTGGAATTTGTTGGGAACGTGTCCTGTTTTTTGGTTGGCTTAACCTTCTTTCCCCTGCATTATTCATTAGAGCCTCGAGTGCGTCTACGTATTGTGTTGTTAAATGGATGCCGTTGAAGATGTTGGGCAAAATGCTGACTTTCTTTGCCTTTCTCGAGAGGATGAGGTTGGCGGGTTGGTGGAGGCGGAAGAAAGCTGCCCTTCTTCCACCATCCAGTTCTTCTTGTCTTGTTCTTCGTCTGTTGTGGGACTCTTACTTCTTTCTACACATGTTAACTTGTGTATATTTGAGTCATCCTTCATTCTTTCCATTTCTTTCTTCTCCTGCTTTCTGTTTCTGTCTTGCCCTTCTTTACCTTCTTACGGGCTCTTTTAGCCCAACTAAAAACATGTTTCTTGCTGCGCCTTGGCGTACTTGGTAGCTCTCTGCACTTGATACCCACTTGGCACCGCTTTTCCCTACATTTCCATCCCACCACCGGCTTTCTCGCCCACTTCCCAGTCTCCCGGGAAAATGTATTACTCTTCCACACACAAGTACGAATCAGCTTTTTTAATTCCATTTCTTCTGTATATACGCGTACAGTCCTTTTTCTGTGATTCAAAGTAGAAAAGCCTTCTTCAAGTCTTCTTGTCCCGTCCCTTAGACCAGCAGGAACCACCAAGGGCGCCTTCACTAGATTTCAACTCCTTCCGCCACGTAATCAAGAAGAATAAATGCAGAAAGACTCTTTTGCCACCTTGAATAAATCTCGAGGCTGGCGGAGCGAAGAGAATGAGAAGTCAACAGAGAAGAAGCATGTTAATAAATAAATACACGGACTTAATTACAAGGTGGCACTTGTAATTTCGGGCGGAAATTTATGGAAGGCTAAAGTACATGTTTGCTTACTACGGACTTTAATATGCTTAATGCTTCCTTTCCCTCCTTTGCATGTGTGTGTTGGGTTGGGTTGGACTTGCTGATGCTAACAAAAGAGAAACTACGTCCAGTGCGATGGAAGAAGCTGATGTTATCTTGTTGATTTGATGCTATAACTTATAATACTGACTTGACTTGTATATTTGCGAAGCTTATACATTTAAGATCTGAATAAGCTGACTGAGGATCACTTACGGCGATGGTGTGTTTTCTTTTTCTTGCTCGACGGGAGGGATTGGTTTGGGGGGTGGAGGAGGTTCTGCCGTCGGTGTCTCGACCATCATGTACTGGCCTGGAGGGGCCATCACGTAGCCTCCCATCGGCGGCATTCCTTGTCCGGGCTTCGTTGACGTGGACTGAAGTCTGCTGGAAACGGTTTCCTGCGCTTGCTGGAGAGTCTGGCGAAGTCGCCCAATCGCCCCGGCTCCCGACCCGGAAGCCGCCCCAACTTGGTTTGCGTTCACAACCTCCGTGTTGGACACCATCTGTGGAAATATTATTAGAAAATTATTACAATATTCACCAGTTGGTCATGGCATTTAAGGAACATTGTGTTGAGCACGTGTTGATTCATAGTGTTGAGGGAAGGAAGGCCGTTGTGTAGATGGAATGCGAGAGAGACAAAGTTGAGGAGGAAGAACAAGTACAATGAAATCGATTACTGCGCGACGATTTGTAAAGAATTTTTGGGATTCACCTCCGGCAAAAGGGTGGTTGATTTTGGTGCGGTCTGAATTTTAGTGTGTTGTAGGACATAGCGGAGGAAGAGGAGGAGGAATGAGCGTTTATATGGGGCAGGAGCTCTTGTGAAGATTTGTGCGGAAGGAATGGTGGTGGTTGTGCTTTCTCTACTTGATGACGCACTACTGCATTCCTTGTTATAATCGGTTCTTGGGAGACGCTACAGGAGCTTTTCAAATATTTACTCTTCTTCCCAGTGTGAGCGAGTAAAAATGTGCGAGGTTTGATTCGAGGCTGGCGAATATAATGGGAGAATGGACTGACTGACTGAGCATCAAGTCGGCTAAGGCATCAGATCGATGTAATGCATCGGGGAGCACCTATAACCACTCTCTCCACACAAAGCCTTCCATCTTCTTTATCCGGGCCTTGCTATCGAATTCCTTGGATTGGCAAGCATGACTTGAACAAGTCAGACTTTAGTGAAACGCTTCTCACAGGATACCAGATCAAGTCTCTTTCTTGACATTGATAAAAAAATATATTCAATAGCAGCCGACTGACTGACTGACTGAGAGTAAATAAATATTCAAACCTTGCTCCCCCCCTTGCAAATCGACATCAAAAAGCTATGGATGTTTGCAAGTGTCTGTCGTCAATATATATTGGAATCCGTGTTTCTTTAAGGAAAGAAGAGACGAGCGTTCAGACTTTGTTTCAATTTTGACTTCTGTGGACCTCTTGGAAGGCGACTGGTCATTTGTCAGGTACGCATTATGGAGGGTGGTCAAGGAAGTAGCCATTTGGACGCGTGATGTCGCATATGGGGAGCCGGAAGCAGCGAAGCAGGAAAGCGTTTGTATGTATGTGTGTGTGTTGTTTGTATGTGTGCGTTGGTGGAGTGTGTGTGTGTGTAGTAGCGGTTGGCTTGGGTTTCTCGAGTTTCTTTAATGCAATTTCAAGGATGCCAAACCTTTTGAGTGTGCTGAGGACAAGAAGAAATCCAATTAGTGGCAAATCTTGCCACGGACACTTACACCCTGTCTGTCCCTGCTTTTCTCCTTTTTCCACACTTTACCCTTATCTCCTCCTACAGATCCTAAAAATTCGAAAATTCGCAATTCGCTCCTGCTAAACCCTCTTGAAGCCGCCGCCGTCTCTTCTCCATGCATCCCTATTTATTTTTTGGCGTGTCTGAAGAAGACGCTTTTCTCCCAAGTAAGTGAGTAAGGGAGGGATGAGAATTTTGGCTCGTTGAGCCTCGTTATGGTCATGTAGGGCGAGATGCCTCTGGGCGATTCAACATGTTGTCGTTTCTTGCAATTTCATGTTTCCCCAAAGCCTCGGCTCCCTCCCCAGAGAAAGCATGTGAAGGAAGCAAGGGAAGGACTTCTTGCTCCTACAGCTCCTGAGAGTTTTACCTACTTTTACCTACTTTCTCCCCATCTTTCTTGACTATCATCTCTCTCCTTTGGTTGTCCTTGAACTGGATGAAAAGCCCGTCCTTCCACATAGGGCTCCCTTGTTGGAGCGTCGGAAAGAAGAGGTTCCTGTGTGTCGAACCTCCCCCCCCTGCTACACACACCTCATGAATTAATCATCATGCCCTCATATAAAAAACTACCTTGAATTCGCATGTAAAAATTACTTTAACCTCTCTTTCCTGAGCCATCTTACAGCTTTTTGAGAGACGCTTCTCCTAACAATCAGTAGGCTCTTTAAAGTGCATTGTATCCTTCCCAGCCACTCAACTCCTCTTTATTCAGAGTCCCAAAGGAGAAAAGGATTGTCGCAACCAATTAGCTCCATCCAACTACCTCCATTCTTCGCCCTTCCTAACGCGACTTGGCTCCCAAGGGCTAAAGCGCTCGATATTTTAACGCCTCATTTGTCTGCCTTGAGTACTTTGTGCCTCTTCTCCCTCCACCCTATCCATCAAAAGGCCCTTGGAATTTGAATAGATTTCCCCTGAACATAAACTTATTGCCAGGTTATCGATATATTTATTTATGTTCCCAAGGAGACTTGAACGGCAAAGTTTGGCTGAAGATCAAGTTTTATGGGGATAATCAATTGCTGCTCACTTGACCTGTTCCCTCTCCACTGAACACCTCCTCCATTGGTATTAGTTCGCTCCCTTGTTGGAGCAACTTTGCCCCTTTGTTTTAACGTCTCACTATTCACTATTATTACTTCGCCTCCAGAAGTTTGATTCCTCTGATATCCAATGTTTATTCCAAGTTGATCTTGGGAAATTCAAGTGTTGGCGGAGTTGTTGGGTCCATTTCTGCAAGTTTTAAGAGTTTTGAGACAAAGGTAAACGCGGAGGAATGAGAAAGTCGAGTCGGTGGAGAAATACCTTTGCGCTATTCAATTTCGCGAAATGCTGAGCTTGTGATTGAGCTCTGCTGTGGTGGAAGAAAGGGAGGAAGGGGAATGACAAAGAACGTGTGTCCTGCTCCCTATTAGAAGCTCTTTGCGAATAAGTAGAAAGAAGGAATACGAAGGAGACGTGAGCGGTTGGGTTTGAGGGAGAAACATAAGGAAGCGATAGCGAATATTTCTCTCGCTTCAGCGGCATCCGCTAATGGTCACGTTCCTTTTGCATCCTTCCTCCTGAGAGAAATAATTGGTGTGGCGGTGGGCGAGGGCTCTGGAAATGTGTGACACAAGGTATTTAGAAGCGGGAGAAGGATAAAAGTCCGAGGGACGGGTAAAATGCTTGGCTTGCCATTTGAGGTGAGCGTAAAAGAAAAGCAAGAGAAGAGCAAACCGGAGGAACGCGGCTGGAATAATAATTCGCTGGAGCGTAAAAATCATATTACAGTCTCTTTCCCACTTTCCCACCTCAAGTCCCCACAAGGTCCGTTCGTGGACTCGGAGAGACGCAGTGATATAATAACGTTTCAGGAGAGGGTCTCAACTGGGATAATTTGCTAGCAGACACCGAATTGTAATGTCCACTTGATCACAATACAGGTTGATTTCCAATCATCATAACGCCGTACCTTTCTCTCAACCTCAACTTGTTTCCAGCCTCTAAATGCTAGAAGGCCCAGAAATCGGCAAAATGTTGCAACGGGAGGAAAAAGTTGTTTGCGGGAAAAATGTCCTTGGTCATGTTCATGAGGGCTTTGTGGGAAGGAAGATGGAGGTTGTGGAGTTGTGGACGGCTAATTCAAAAGGCATGTTTCTCTGCAACTCGACGAGCAGTTCCAACTTTCTTTCCGCTCCGCCGTCCTGTTCCGCAACCACCGAAGCCCAACTTACTTGGCTACTTGGCTCGAATTATAAAATTCCAAGTCTTTGCACAGTCTAACACGAGTGTGTGTCATATTTTTCACCTCAACTTTTGGAATCTCTCTATATATATATGGTTGCTTGTTTGGCGGTTTCCAAAGTTATTCTGGAAGAGTTGCATGCAGATTAGCAGTTGATGTTAATTGAATAAAGTATTGATATGGAGCTTTCCCTGAAGGAACAAGATGAGTTTGGGTTGGATTTCAGTATGATATTTGAATTAGAGTTTTGCGCGGGGAGAATCCTGAAGAAGAAATATCTTTGTGGGGTGAAGGTTTGGCAATTTGGTAATCTCCTGTTGCTCCATCAGTTGGGAAGAAAGCGGAAATGTGTATATAAATACATGTGTGGGGAGGATGGATCCGCGGCGTGTGTTCGACTCGCTCGACTGCCATCGACTTGTTTTTAGCGACTACCTGGTTTGATCGGGAAGCAGCCGGGCGGAGGACGTAAATTAAACGCACGTACGATACACATATACAGGAAAGGTAGGGAGGGCTGTTTTGTTTTGTGGAATTCAAGTCCCCAAGCCAGGCAATAGGAGGATTCCAGTTATTTTTTGGCCCGCAACTTTGGAAGACGAGGATATATAAATTGTGTGGTGGGTCTGTGTGGGTAATATTACTTGAGAGTAGGAGCTCCGATAATGTTCTCGCAACCGCTCAAGTCTGGCAGGGAAGGCGGCCAGGGAAGTGGAATTGTATCTATACCGAGCGAGCGCTTATTCGACTTGGCCTATTTCTTGTGCTGGATACCGCTGATCCAAAAGGTGGTTCGAAACCCAACACTCACGTCCAACCCAGACCGCAATCCCCTTAACCGACATGGTTTTCGCCAAAGATTTGTGATGGCTTCACCAGATTCCGACGAGCCTACAATTCTTTTTGCCGCTAATAACATGCTCGCTTTCACCTTTTTCTTGGTTAAAAGATGGACTCGCGCTGCTGACTGAGCTGGAGTGCGTATACAGAGCGGCTCTACTTAAATATGCCTTCACCCAAAAATGTTCTCTTTAGACTTGCTCCATATGGAATAGACAAATGAGATGTGACAAATTCGCGCTCAAATTATCATCTCGTCTTCCAGCCGTCTCCTCCACACCTTGTAACGCCTTCTAAAAAAGGTACTTTCTCCAGGACTGAGAAGAGTTGTGAGACTGGTCTTGAGGCAGACTCTACAAGCCTTGTACAAGTCTTCCGTCCCCAGCGTTGCTTGAGGATCGGGTATTTTTCTCCAGGAGGAATTTTAAGGTAAAGGGGAGAAAGCCGTCATAAATTTGGTTTTGTTTCTCATTAGGGGCGGTGAAGGATGATGATTTCTGGGGTGTGTCCCCGTGCAATTTCCCGTCCAACATCTCATTCCCTTGTTACAACATGATCATCAAGTCGACGTAAAGATTGCTTCATACTTGATGCATTTCCGTTGAGGTAAGAGCCGCCGCCATCCATGTGTAAAAGCGGACGGGAGTAAAAATATTATGCTTCCATCAACCAACCAAACCAACAGCACAGGGACTACACGAGAAAGGAAGCATGAAGAAGCCTTGGACGGTTGGGAAAGGAGAGGGAAACTTTGTGAGTTGAGCATCTGGTTCCACTTTCTCTCCCTCGCATTCGCATTACAGGTAAGGGAGCTAAAGAAAAGCAATTTCCGCCTTTTTATTTTCCTCTCCAAGTTATTTGTGTGGAAGCTCCTTCAAGCAGAAATCGTTCTCCATTTTCTTCTCTTGACGAGTCCAGCGTCCAGCCCCCCCACACAATCCAGTAGCTCCTGCCATTTTATAAACCCGAAAAGAAAGCTGACAGAGTTGGAAAAAGTGTCTTTTTTGTGAGTGGGGTTCCGTGATTGTCCGAAATGTATTGTGAATGATACGCTCGAGTTGCTGGTTGGTGTACATGGATTTATAGAGTCGAATTGATCCAACTTACCTTCTTCATGAAGGAGACTACGTTCGTCGGGAGCATTTTGAATTCCTGTCGATCCCTCACAGCCACCAAAGAATATCAGTTGATCTGCAAAGAGAGAAACAAATTAATTAGTCGCCACTAGAAAATACAAGAGGAGCGCAAGGATAACTTGAGCCGCGCCGCACGAAATTCGAGCCAAGAAGATGGGGGAGGCCACAGGTGGTTTTGATTATGCAATTTGAACCACGTAGCACTCTTTCCTTTACTTGATTATCCAGGCTATATTCCCGAAACTTGCAGATTCCTTTGCTTTCTTGCTTCATCGAGAAGAGGAAGTGAACCAGCTACACAAGTTTGCAGAGTCATTTCAGAATTGTATGGGGCTGGTGGTTACATATACACTTTCATATGTTAGTTTTCTTAATTTGTGGTTTTTAATTTAAGGTCTTTTACAATGGAGAAACCTTTCTCTGTTCACAATTTTCTACGACAAATTTCATATGGTAAAGGGTCAAAGTGAATACTTTGTTGAGTTGGATGCGGAGGAGGAAGTAAAAGCCGGAGGTGGTTGTGCGTTATTGGCCAGGAGTCAGGAGTGGGCCCAATGTTAGGGACTCGAGTGACGGAAATACAGACTTGGCAAACTTTATTGTAACCTTCAAAAACGAGAGCTGAGCCCTTCCGGACTGGGCCGAGGACGAGCGTAACAAAATACTTGATTAGCGGAAAGCCTGGAGGCCCCACGTCCGCCATGATACCTCAGTAGCTCTAAACCCCCCCCCCCAACGCATGCTCTTGTACCCGCGTCTTCTTCTTCTTCTTCTTCTCATGATCCCCATCGAGTGGACGAGAAGACTTATTTCCAGCTATTACACGCCTTTCTTTAGTCCAATAATAATATCCGCTATCTTCTTCTACTTTGCCCGCATACTTTCTCTTCCGCATCCTCTTTCAGTAGGTTACACCGCCGAACAATTGTTTTTCAGGCGAGACGTGCGTCCTGAGCATGATTCACCACCGGAAGGAAAGCAGATCTGCAGCTATTGAATCCAGTGAACAAGACAAACGTTGGAAACACGACACTATGTGGTAGAGAATGCTGGAGACGAGAAAAAAAAACAGTATTGGAGTATAATGTGATCAAAGCTCCGTGTCTTTGTTGCTTCTTCTTCCTCCAGGAACGAACCCCTCATTTTGGCGTACATGATGAAGGATGAAGTGTATATTAAATATAGACGCTGACTTGGATCCAGCGACCGTCTTTCACGCCAAATATGTCCATCACACTCTCGTTCGCTTATAAAGCTGTCATCTTCAAATAACATACACACACACTCCCAACCTACATCCATAATCCAACTTCCATATGCTTCTGAAGACAACTTTTTTCTATGCCCCCACTTTCTCCTTCCTCAACGCTTTCCCTCACGTATTTCCTTGAGTTTTTGGCAAAAGTGTTAAATGAGTAACTAACTACGCATCAAAGCTATGTAAACATTGTTGATAACTTTTGCAGGAGTTGGCAACAATTCCCATCTCGAGAGTATCTACACATGGAAAATGTTTGAACTGCATGTATGAATGCAGCTGAAACTCAAACTCCAACGACTCCACAGCAGCAGATATTCGTCCCACGAACGCAAAATCAATGTAGGCAAAGTGCCATTTGTTATCTTGCTGGACTTACACTTGGGTTTTGTAACGTGTATATATTTGTCAGTTGTAGTCTTCATCTAGAAAGAATACGGATACAGTGCGGGAGAAGGATGCTGGAAGATCGGCCAGCTGTTCAAGTTTCAAGTACAAATAGCCGTGACTCTTGGTTTATTTAGCAAAAGAGTAGTAATTATATGGAAGGACAAACTTTATTGACAGTAAATTGGGACGGCGTCATTATCAAAAACAAGTAGACGAGGGAGTAGGAATAGTAAGCGGAGAAAAATGCAACTCGGCACTTGTTTCCATAGGAAGCCAATAAAAGGGACGACAGATGACTACTGGCGGACTGGCGGAGTTTATAAAAAAGAAGCGTTTAATGTGTCATGATGGACATTATCCGGTTCAGTTCATGTGCTACATTGCGGCGGCTGGCAGGAGGCAACAAGTAGAAGGTTTGTTGTCGGACTGGAATTGGAAGGAGGAAAGGGGAAGCCGTTGGAGGTTTTGGTGGTGAAAGTGGAAGTGGAGGACTCGTGTGCTGGGCTGTTGCTGATGGATTTGGGAAAGTCGGAGGCTTGAATAATGGAAGGAGGAGGCAGTTGAGGTAGTTGAGAAGCTGGGCTCTTGCCGTCCTCCATGCGGATCTCCTAACAAGCCAATCAAGGCAACTGGGAATATAAAGCAAGAGCCCGGAGGCACGTCGCTCCGAAATAAATGTGGAAGAGGAGGACGAGAGGAGGTGGAATCCAAATGTAAATAATAATACAATCTCCCACAGTACATTCGGCTACTCCAAGACTTTCTTCCGTCCCGACTTCTTTCCCTTCTTCGCCTCTTCAACTACTTTGAAGTGGGTGACACAACAACTGTTGCTGCATTTCCTCCGAGACATGCAACGTTGCATGCTCCACAAGTTGAGGTACGAGTCCGGCCGAGAGCGAAAATTGGTGGCGAAGAGCTTGAAGAAGAAAGCGGAAATGGGAAACAACAATAGGGAAGCTATGGTGGCGGGGATTAGCGATGCGCTTGTTGATTCCCCTCATCCTCTCTTACCACGTAATGTTACGACATGGGCCATTCATTAGAAGGGGAAATTGCAAATTGAGGAAAACTAGAGGGAGCGAGTGAGCGCCATGTCATTTGGCTTTCCGGAATGGACGTCGTAACCTGGACGGCTCTCCTTCCATTGTCTCCTTTGGCAGTCTCTTCTATAAGCCTTTCGTCTGCAAGCTTCAACAAGTCCTTGTTGCCTCCTTCCTTTCTTTCCCTTCCCCGCTTGGCTTTCTATGATAATATTATCCATCTGCATTCTCAATTCTCTCGGCTCTTCTTTCTTTCCCTCTGGCAGTGAGCCAACTCGGCTTCGGCTCCACTCGACCAACCAAAGAAAGAAAGAAGGAAGAATGCAACAGGTTTATGTGGTTCCCTTTCCACAACATAAAATACGCTTTCCTCTCCCCACAACAACAAGAGAAAGAAACAAGGAGAGCGCTGACGGAGAATGTGATTCTCGTCCCGCAAAAAGTAGACAAGGAGCACACAAAACCCTTCCGCCTTCCGCATTCTCTGTTGTCGGTATAAGCCAGAATCATAAGGATTTATCAACTTTTCCATGTGTCCCCCACAATCACCAATTTACTTTCCCTTCCCGTCGTATTTCTCCAGAAACATTATTATTTTGTCTCTCATATCCTGAGAGTGGGCTCGTAATAAACTTCCTGGGTCACAACAATCCATGAAATGCGCATCTAGCGAAAGCGAGACTGAATAATAAGAGTGGAGCGAGACACTCCAAGATACCTGACGACAATCGAAATCCTGCGAGTGACAATGTTTCGAGTGTTAATTTAGCTTGATGAGGAGGTTGGAACTGGCAAATTGTTTAATGGGCGACTTGGGACTGGAAGAATGCTTCTTTACAGCTACTTGAAGAAGGGGAATCAAGGTGATTAGCTCATCACATTCCCACTTCCATTTCCTTGATGCAAAGTTTGGGAGACGGCATATATGCCATTTCATCCTTCTTCATTTTACGTCTCTCCCATTACATGCGAAATGACCAATTTCGCCGATATCTCTCTCGCTCTCGCTCACTCTTCTCCGCTTTCCCGCTCCTGTTCCTGTTCCTCGGAATGTATCACGTAGTATACAAGATGTATAGCCATTTCCATTAGACTTGCACTCGAGCGAGAGACTGGCGTGACTCTGCATTCATTCACTTTTATGCTTTCCTCCCATCAACCTCTCGCTCATATTACCATTGCCAATTTATACGCGGAGAAGTAATCTCTTGCAGGGGGAAATGAAAGGCAAAACCGAATTCCGGTCGGAGAGCTGTAGGCCAAGTGGAGCACTCTTTCCTTTTGCCATTTACTACACTCCACAAAATAATGTTTTCCATTTTAGGCAAGTCATATTTGAGACAATTAAAAGGAAAGTTGTTGAAGGATAAGGGAGAATTTTTGTTGTTGTAACGTCCTGGTTTCCAGGTGGCTCTCCTCAAGTTTGCACCGTTTCTCATCATGCATGTTCTTTGTCCCTGTCTCTCAAGTTGTATACTTGCTGTACGAGTACATAATTCATTTGCTATAAAATAATCCTTCTCGGAGATCCCATCCGTCCGGCGCTTGTTCCCTTTCTCTCCCTTGGCCGACTATCTCACTGGGCTGATGAAGAGAGACGGGAACAAAGTTTGTTTCTGCGAATTTGGCATCCTATTTATAAAGTGGTTGATGGAGACGTTTCCACGTATATGACTTGGATGCTACGGATATTTTGTTGAGGTGAAGGCGGGTTGTTAGCAGGCTCCTTCCTTGCCTGTTTATTTGGTGTTGTTGGGTGAAGGAGTGGGACGATGATGCTGATAGGAGAAAGAAGCTTTGTGCAGGAGGCACAAGACAACGTCCATGACATAATCCCCTTTCGAATGTGTATTTTCTTTTGTGAAAATTTCATAGTTGCTGCTCCGTGAGGGGATTTGTCATATAATAGGAAGGAAGACTCATTTCGCAGAGTCAGTCAGCTGTGGCTGTGGTGGCGTATATTTATATAACACAGGAGGAAGCATTTGGTGGAATAATTTTGAATTTCTCTACACGGGCGCTTGGAATTATTGGCGGTGGCGACCCGGAAGGACTCAACTTTTGGAGGACGACAAGGAGCAGGAGCTTCGTCCACCGAATATTTCGCTCTCCTCTTTGATTAAAAGATTGCATTATTATTAGCCTTTATCTTGTTATTCATACATTCAAATCTATTTCCCGTCTCGTCCACTTTCACTTTTGCGCTCTTCCTGCCATTGTGTTCCCAATATATATGTGGTTGGCGAGTTTGGAATAATTGTGGAATTGTTCTTGATTCCCTCATATGCGTCGCATGTACGACTCGGCAATCCTTTTATTCAACCATACACATAAAAGGCGCTTCCTGAATGGGCAATAAGCTTCCTCGTTTCCAGGATTGAAGATGCTGGAAGGAGGAAATTGCGGGAAGCTGATGCAAAACTCGCCGGAGACTCGGACATTTTTGCGTTTCTATGTGATTGAGGTTTGGAATTTGTATTCCTTGTGTTTGTGGGGATGTTGGTGGAGTGTGGAGGATGTGGATGCGTATAATCTGCGAGGATTTGGCCGTGTGGTGGTCAGAAGATTGAGATGAAAGGGAAATTCCAGGAACGTAATTCCGATTCCATTCCCGTCTTCCTCTCCTGTACACGGCAATACGGCTTCCTTGCATTTATTTGTGACGTGGACTTTGGAGGATTCGACCATGTTGGTTCTCATTATATGGAAACTCGTGGGGTGGTTGGGGAGTCGAGCATATTGAAAGTGCCAAGAGCAGACGGAGGACTGAATATCTGGCTTTCTTTCTCTGAATCTCGTGGCCGGCGAACATTCAATTCATCTCGTTCCTCGTCGCTTCCTTTCCTCGCATGTCATATTACTTTCACTACAACAACCACCGCCTCTTCAACCAAAACCCTGCAAAACTACAATAATAATAATAATACACAAACTATGAGGGACGGACAAATAAGGATACAAAGGCCGTCTTCCCATCTCCACAGCCTCCCTTCCTCCTCATCATATTTTCACCACAAGGGAACCAAGCCATAGCCAACCTCGTCCGTCCCCTTACTTTCTTTCTCTCCCCATTTCCTACCTTTCATAAACCTTTTGCCAAAACGTTACCAAAACCTTTTGCATAATATCACCAAGCATATACACACACACATAGAGAAACATGACGGACTTTGTACACCCAGTCAAGCCATACCTACCGCCGCCATTTCCCAAAACTCTCATTTCATATGACGTCATCAAAATACATGTGTGTATATTATATCCGCCTCGCCTTCTTCAATCTTCTTTCCTCCTTCAATGTCCCCCAAAACAGAAATTGGATAATGTAGAAGATGTTTTTTCAAATTGCAAAAAAAATGTTTTTTGGTTTCGAGCTGGGATTCCGAGTCATGAAACGTTCATTTGTAAAATGGCGTCCGCTCTCATTATACGTGCAATTTAGCATCAGAAAGAGTGACTTTTGAGTTTACAAGATTAATTATGCATTTGTGGGTGAGGAGATGGAGTCAGCTGGAATTTGTGACTTGATTGCTGTCACCGTTCGCTGCGGTCCTTGCTGATAATGCGGATGAAGGCGGAGAATGACATGAGAGCATCAGTCACACTTTCGCATCGCTGTGCCCTGCGGGCGGGGAAGCGACAGGCATTTTGGGAGGCCGAGAGGATGGACTGAAGCCTTGGAGAAAGTGGGAAGACTTATGGTGCGTCCTCAAGGCAGTCCGCTTGGCACACCTCCTCCTCCACAAAGGTCGAGTTTGTTTGTCTGAAAGGGGGGGATGTGGTGGTGGCGTAATTGATTTTGCCATTTCCTTATCTCACCTCACCTCATAATGTATCTCCTGTCACATGGAATTACGTTACGCTCCAGCTTTATTTGATTACCCTCGCATTCCTTCCACCAGCTCCGCAACATATATACACACTCCAAGTATGATTCCATTCCATGGCGCTCTCGGCCTCGAATGTCCTCTGACACGCTTTCACTTACAGTCAGTCAGGGGGGGGAGGCGGGCCAATTAACTCATCCTTCTACATGAGAGACACGAGCGAGAAATGAGCGCCATTGTCGCCAATCTTGGCGAAATCAGCAATCAAAAGCATTGGAGTCATTTCATCTCGGTGAGGACCTTGTTGGTCTTTGGATGGATGTGTGTTGATGTTAAGGTCAAGTGGACATGAGGATGGAGAGTTGTGGGAGGAGTTGAAGGATTGCGAATGCCCAAGGAAGGACAAGGAAATGAAGAGAGAGATTAAATGGATACGTAAGAGCGGGAAGGGGTTCGACTCCATGATGACGTTTTTGGTGGTCTTTTGACTATCTTTGGCTTGTGTACATTACACATGAGTTGTTGGATGGAAGTTGTACGAGTTGGAGCAATCAGTTCTTTTTGTGCTCCGGCTAAAAGTCATTTCAGTTCTCTTGTCAACTTTGTTGGTTCTCCTCATACTTTTTGTCTGGTGCGAATAAAGGTGGTGTATATACATCTCGGAAAGAGTTTTAAAAGTCCTCGTCCAATTCCTTCCTGTGCCTTGCCTTTCTGCCACCGGCGTGTAGCTCCAACTTGAGTCTCCAGCAGCAGTCTTTCTCTAACCAGTTCCATATGCAGCCAGTCAGTCAGCCAGCGTCTCTTGTGTAGTCGAGTTCTCGAGTTTCCCAGTTTTTACTTTCGAGTCTTTCTCTCTCTTCCTTTCTCTACTTTTTTCCTTTCTCCTCTTGAAACTTTTGGGAAAAAGAAAGTTAAACTGACGACGTTCTTTTTTGAGAGCATTTTAATTATTTTCCCAATGCCCGAATACATGAGTGGTTTTATGACAAAACTCTTCTCTCTCTCCGCCAACCCACTTTTTCCGAGTCGAAGAACTGCAAGCATATGAGTGGCGAAATATCTACAGAGAGGACTGGGAAAGTAGCGACCAACAAATATCTCCCGCCCGACCCACCTTTCCTCCTATTTTCGCCGTCCTTCTCTACCTATACCTTCCACAACCGAAAAAGCAACAAGCGCCAAATGCATTCCCCTACATGTAAAATACACGGAATGTGTACAAACCAGAAGCCAAAGACTTGGCCATCTTGCCATGTATAAGGACGACAAGAAGAGGAACCACTCTTTGTGTCTTCTCCGAGGGTGTGAGGAAGATGGCGAATTTTAATACAAACTTTCTGTCCCCGCCGTTCCCATTCTTGCTCTAATTGCAACAACTTTGAAACATTTCTCTCTTGTTATCTATCATGCTATTTCTGTCTTGTAGAACTGGAGACAAGTTTGTTTTGCGTAGGGAGCCACGAGCCACCACCACCAGTTTCCCAGTTCTCTGCTCAAGTTTTGTTTGTTGGTTGGTGCGCGTTGGGTTGGAAGGATCCATCCGTCATCCAACTTACACATTTGCTTCCATTAAATTCTGCGGCAAGGGAAGACAAATGATCATTTTGATGAAACGAGGGCCCACTTTTGAAATGCGATCCCCTTTTTAAAAGGTAGAGAGAGGGAACATGAAAGTCATGAATATAATAATTTGGAGGATGATTTTAATGTGGGTTGTAATGAGTAGGAGGGAAAGCGCTGTAACGCCTTGCTTGTTAGGCTGACGCAGAATAATGGGATCAAGTGGAAATGGATGGGATTGGAGAAATTTGATCTGATCCGCGGAGAAAGTTGCTTGTCCACAATTCTTTGTATATTGTACTTCTTTACTCCTCTCTGCCTCCTCGTGGAATTGAATGGAAGCGGCTTAGGGGGAACTACAAGAAGTATCATTTAGAGATACCTTGAGCCTTTGCCGACCTCAGCAAAACTGGGCTCCGCTCCACTTCACCTATTTTACAGGTCTGCCGCCGTCATTAGGAATCCTTCCAAACCAACAGTTTCAAAATCAATATTAAATCAAAGGGAGCAAGGAAGGATGTTGCCAAATTCCAAAGGAGGTAGTCGAATTGGTGAATGTCAGTCAGTCAGTAGTCATGGGCTGATTTGGCGATATTCCTGGAGTGGGTTATAGGCTCACTTGATTTATTTCTAATTATGCTTTATCTGTTAGCTCCACTCCTTTCTGATACTTTCCTCCAGGACCAATCTGTCAACTTGAACTTGGCTCACCTTTCCCAGGACTACTGTGAGACTTGTGAGATTCGAGTGAAATTAACCTGTGAGACCATTTCAAGCTTGAGCACCTTTCATCATCTCCACCATCTTAACATGTTGATGCGGGTTTTTCTCCCCTTTCTCCCTGCCTTTTCTTATTCCCGCATCCCTCTTCAGTCTGCCGTTTCGTTTCTTTGTGAGCGCTGAGCGAGTGAAGTAGTTCAAGTCGTGTCATTTGGCGTGTGGGTTGGAATTTGGTCCACTGGCGAATATTCATTCTGACACATACAGTGGAACCTGGGCCTCCTGGAAAGAGGGGGGGTTGAAGATAATCAAAAGGAGGTGGTGGGAGGTGGGGACGCCATGGCGAGTAGATTTATATGTGACGTCGAGTTGTTCTTGATTACGACGAGTCAGGTTGGCTAGAAAATGTGTACGGACAGGAATGGTGGGGACGGCTCATTTTCATTTCCCCTCCGGCCCGCCCTTTATAATTATGGCAAAACTGGGTAAACTGACAAACTACCAAGTTTTGCTACTCCCCGGTGGCAGAATAAGTTGATGTAAATATGCTTCCCCTCTTTTCTTGCTTTCCACTACTTCAGGACAAGATTCAAGAGAGAGAGAGAGCCGGCATAAATATTTCACAAGAAACTAGCAATATTTTCTTTAGCCTCACCTCAGTCAGCTCTTTGGCAATTCAGTTATGTAAGGTAGCCTTGTTTGTTGTGTGCGGGGTTGAGAGGTGAGCATATATTGGCTGACTGACTGACTGAGATGAAAAAGAGGCAAAACGCCTGTGGAGTAGCTCAAGGAAGAAAGCGGCGGCGGGCCACAATGTGTCTTTCTCTATCTCTCGACGCCTAAATGAATTTAACTTTTGCTAACTTTTGCTTCTCACCATTCTTCTCACAAGCCATTGTCTCTTTGTGGTCTCGAAGAAACGAGGCATAAAACTATCTTATTCTTCTTCTACTTTCCTTTTTCACCAACCTTGACTCTGGATCCTTGTTCTTGCGAATCTTGAGCGAATTTGCCCCCAGAAGGAGACTTGTTTAAAAACTTTGGAGCGTCGCGTCCTTTCCACTTCCTGTCTCCACCAAAGTCTCTTGAAAGTAAGTCAACCTTGTTGTTCATAATAAATCTGCGGACAGCTGACGACCATTCCAACTTTTTCATCATCCCCTTTCCGCCTCTCACTTTTTCCCCGTCCGTCCTCAGTTCGCCTTGCCAATTATGATGTATGTAAGTTGTCCGCCCGCTCCTCATAATCACCGGCACACTTCCAAGCCAGCAGAATCATACCATGAACAAAGGCAACTAATTTGTATCTTTGGACATCCGCGCCATTATATATTAGCTAAAGAAAGTTTAGAAAGAAGTGCAAGTAAAGAGAAAGTTACCTCAGGCGGATTGCATTCCTCTGCTTTCGGCTCACATGAACATGATCACAGTCACAACCTCCGCGGGACGAGAGCCTCTGTTTTGTTCCTATTCCGCGTTGATCGCTGGGACTCAAGAAATCCGCGACCCTTCCACTCACTCTCAATCTAATCAACAAGTTAAAAACACTCGAGATATTATTGATACGAAGGGGCCAAGTCAGTCAATTATGGCTACACTGGAGAATCAAGTTGCTTCTTGAACAAGGCTCAAAACTCGTATTAAATCTACACGTCTCCTCCTCCTCCTTCTCTGTAAAAAAGTCAGAAGAAGGGCGAAGGGAGGGAAAATGTTGTTGTCTTTGAGAAGGGTTTCATTTTGGTTGGGGATGTTGTGGAGGAAATTGGAGAGAGGCTTCCACTTGAAGGTCTCGCGGTCCTCGAGAGGCGGAAATGTTTGTTCTTGTAAAGCACGTCTTTTTGATCTTTTTCATTGTGTTGCCTGGAAGCGCTTCAGTTGCTTTTCAATTCTCATTTTTCATATTCCGCTTATAGTTGTGTCTGTGTGCTGCTGCTGCTTTTTCTTTGGCGATTGAGGCGGCCTTGTTGAGCAGGAGCACGTTGAGTAATTATTTGCGGTGAAAGCGTACTGGTGGCGGCGGCGGCGGTTGTCGTCGTTGAGCGTCTTCCACTTGACATTGCCGAAGCTCCTTTGGCTCACAACTCATCCGGCCATACGCGCCGTCCGGAAAAAGCGGGCACATCTATACACTTGGCCGGCTCTCTTGTTCAAACATAAAGAGGCCGCAATAATCTCGCAGAGGCAGCCTTGCCGCCCCGCCCCTCAAACCTTGTACACTCCACGGAAGCCGAGTCCACCAGCATAAACACACACACACAAAAGAAACACTATCAATTGAAACTCGCTTTTTTGCCAAGCTCTATTTGATCATCATAGTTTTTGATTGGAAGGCTTGGAAGGGGACGCTTTCATGTTTTCACTTAATCTCCCTGTCCGCTTTTGGAGCCGGCTTATTTCTTTGCCTTGTTTTTGTTGGTCGACTATTTGCAATTACACCTTGATCCTCTCCATTAGATTCGTCTGGCTGGAAAAAGGAGGAACGGAATTGCTTCTCCACTCCGTCCAATGGTATTTATTATTATGGGCTGGCCATGCAACTTGTCCGAAAATGGGCAATTACGCGAGTTGTCTCCAGAAGCAGCAGAATCCTCGGCGTGTGTCCTCGTTTAGATGAGTTTGTGGTTTATTTGAATTGCTTCTTCTCAAAGGGTTGGGTATCCTGTAAAAAAAGAAGGAATGCATATAAATCAATGGTTTGGCGGTGAAGAAGAAGCATGTTCCACACCACGCTAACAGAGAGAGAAAGTAAAGAGGACGACATTGCTGTGTTGTATGTGTATATTTGAGGGCTGAGGAAGGAGGATCGACAGCTGCCAAAGTTTCTCGTAAAACAACAAACGAGGAGACAAAAACAAGAGACAGAAAAGGAATACTGGAAAGTGGGTAGTGAAACGTGAAAGTTGGTAGGTACGTCAAGGTTCCTCTTTGACGCCTATTGCCTCTTGAGTTTCAATCAGGAAATGTGTATGGAGATACATGTCTTTCTTTCCAGCTTCTTGTCGTCCTCCAAGTAGAATTTTGCGTCATGAATGAGGGGAAAAGGTGGAGATTGAAAGTGAAACAAGTGTTTTAAGAGGGAATTGTTGCGGGTTGCTGCAACTTGTTGTTATTGTTGGGGATGGAGTAATCCGCCTGTGGCGAATTTAATATAGACAGGAAGAGGTTATCTGTTGCGGGTTTAGCAATTCATTTTGGACGTTGTCTTTGGTGGTGGCCCGTCGTCGGCGAGTTATTACAGGACCACGTACAACATGCGAGAAACGCCTACTGCTGCTCCTGGGATGAAGAAACAATAATGATTGTCGTGCTTTTTTATGGATCGTCAACTCATTTTATTCTCTTCTTTTTCCCATCAATCTACAAGAAGAACAAGGGAGGGAGACTAGGGAATAACGTCGATATATCCACGCTATCAGTCAGTCAGCCCGCCCAGAGACGGCCATGAAATTCTGACTCAGCCAACAGTTGCTTATAGTTAGCGAGGAGCCTCGCTGGTGGAAATCCCTTGTCCAAACAGGATCCTTTCTTGCTTTCTTTCTCTCTCTCTCTCTCTCTCTCGAAACTTTCGGTTGTTAGCAGACTAAACCGGATTCTTACTTGGGATGGAAGGAAGGCGCGTTCTAACAAGTGTTTTCCACTAAAACATGCATCCGCG
>JAQGBJ010000627.1:0-35977 GCA_034698345.1 Sphaeridia pumilis | reverse complement strand
TATATAATTGCATCGAAGAATCCCAAGTCTCACTTTCAACTTTTCGAATCCAATTTCATCCCCACCAGACTAGGCGCAATAGTTCCTGAACACTTGATTGCCTTCAAGCATTATTAGAAGCGGTAGCGCTAGTACCTGAAACCATAAAAACATGCCTAACAATTAGACTTCTGAACTAACGCCCTATATAAGCTCCATGAAAAAGCAATATCTGAGAGCATTAATTCAATTTACCTCTCTTTTAGGTCTGATGAATCTTCTAACAATATCATTTCTGAAGAACATCCCTCAGTAGAGGGCGCTGACGTACGACTCCAGCAAACTGCTCAAGAATCTGCAACCCAAAAATCACAGCACTTTCAGAACAAAATCTCCAAAAAAATCCTGAACCCATGCTATAAAACATAGCTTTCGAACTTACATTTACAATTTTTGCTAGCTCAGGCACGACAGGACAGACAACAATGAAGGACAACCATAGGAATCAACTCCCGCTTTCGGCGAACAGCACGGTCAACCAAATAATAAAATGTACAAAAACGGTTGTGGTCAGATTAGGATAAAACTGCAAATACACCAAACAAAATCAGTTTTAGAATTGATTCAACTTCAAAAATCCCAAATCGTCATCCAACCAACTTACATTCATATATACACACAACGCTCTTCAAATATCCAGACTTCAGTTCGCTTCGTTACGGTTCGCTCGGGTCCTTATCCAAGAAGTCTTTTCGGGTCGTTCCTACGTTTTCCAGCGCGTTTTGGATGTCTTCTACACGCATCTCTCGCGGTTCCCCGTCCCTTGCAATCATAGACTGAACAGAGCCTCTCAGGACTTGTTCCACAAATGACAGCGTCACGGCCCTTGCCATTCGAGCAATATCGTTGTTGACACGGGTAATTCCATGGCTACGGGCAAAGCGTCTCACCACGGGCTTGGTGCAAGTCTGCTTCCACAATTTGACGTAACCTGGCTCTTCCTGGATGTCTTGGTCTACTTGGTCACACGCAACTTGTCCTTCCACCAGAACGACTCCTCCACGCCTTGCTAAACGCTGCAAGGGCGACTTGGGCAGAAACTTGTCCGACAACGAACTGAGGCTTTTCTTGTTCTTCTTGCCAGCTCGGCCGCTTCCACGATTATTAGCCATTTTTAAACTATCCAGAGTCTTGAACCTTAATTGCAAACTCTTGCAGCTTTAATATTTCCACGCTCAAGATCGGCTTGATCTGCGGCTTGCAAGACAGTCCAGAGCGAAATGATCTTAAATGCTTGATTTTGGTCGAACGAAACTTCGCCATGTCCCACAAGATTCTCCAGAAGCTTTGGCTTCTTTTGGACACGTGGTCTCCTCCTGTTAGACCCCTCGGCCGGGGATTTTTTTATGCAAGATATATGATGCGCCGTAGCTACAACAGGGGCGGAGAGGGGAACTAAAAAGGCGATTCGACCGACCCCCAAAGACCAACGGACAATGTCGAAAGAAAAGTCCCTGTTCTGAACTTACATTTCATGAACAACTGGACAAAACGATGAAGCTTCAAAATTAACTCTCTTGAGCTTAATATATTTTGCCCAAATATTTTGAAACCCGCATTTAATAAAACACATCCAACTCCAGCAAGATCGCAATCGTCAAGAACACAACATACATGACTAACGACGTAAACCCAATCCTCCTATCCAAAACATAACCGTTGCAAGCTAGCAAAAGATACAAAATAACAATCGCTGCAATCATCAAAACAGAAGACACTGCCAAACCCTGGCTTTGAATTTCAATAAAGTTTTTTCCAAAATGGTTAGCAATGCGACTTCCTTCAATGAGCCAAGGAAGTCCAAGACAAAGCAAAATGTCAAACGTGTTGGAACCCACAGAACTGCTGAACGCCATGGAGCCAAGTCCTACAAAAATCAACCGTCAGTCGCTTCCTTTTCCTTTTCCTTATCCACTTCCACAGTTTACAATTTCCACAAACCTTGCTTAGCAACAATGATAGACGAAAAGACTTCAGGCAAACTGGTCCCAACGGCCAAGAACGTCAAGCCTGTTACTGATTCCGGAATGTCTAGTGTCTCTCCTATAAAATTGTTTTCAAACTCCATTAAAACCATAAGCTTATTCAAGTATTTACAAGCTTGAAGATCTTCCTCACCAATGATTGTCATCATCCAAGACACCACATAACACAAGACGCCAGTCCACAAAATACACATGATCAGCGTTAGCGGATACCATTTGTACCACTTGGGATGTCTGCAGTCTGGAATGGTAACTGAATACGCAAGACGTAGTGGAAACGAAGCTATCCAAAAGACCCAGGTCAGGCATGTTGTCGATTCATGTTGAGGAGGAAGACATGCTCCGCAAGTGGCTAAAAAACCAGATTTCGGATCAACTTCGAAGTTCATCAGAGCCATAGATTTTCATCGATCTCCAACTAGAAACTTACGCAACCCTCCATCATGCGTCGACATGGTTCTTCGAAAAGCATTCGAAACTAGCACTTCATCATACTCGTTCGAAGTCAGACTCAGTTCCTCACTGTTCTCCGTGCTCGTCTCTGTCTCAGTACTTGAATCACTTTCGGCAATAGATGGCGCTGAAGGGTCTGTGGAAGCTGTATAAAGCATTTGGTCATTTAAGTACTGCAGCATCTCTTTAGGGATTTTGAAGTCTCATCTTACCAACTGGATGCACAGAAGCGCTCGAAAGCAACGGCGTAACTTCAGTGGCTGTCGAAACACGCTTCAAGTTCGAAGGGCGGTAAATGGAGATTTTGTGTCGCTTCTTGTCGCCAGACGCTTTCATCCTCAGAAAACAACGTTCGAAGAACAGTTTTAGTGTAAGGCTTTTCCATAGAACTGCAAGCATTTTAGACAATTTAGACACTTTTTCCAAAATATATTTCAATGATTTCAAAATTTTGGCCCAACTCACCAATAACATACAAAGCGTAAAGAATCAACATTCCCAAAGCTTCGTACCAAAAGACACGTTGATCTTCGAGGACGTAAATCAAAGCTCCAATGCCCAAAATATAGAAAAACGAGTCCCGGCTTAAAGGCCACCATTCTAACTGGATTCCCTGGAATTGTAATCCAAAAAATCTTCCAGTTCCATTGTAAACATTGTGGAGAACTTATAAACTGACCTTACCTTCCGCCCACTGACAGTCTTGAACGTCTTGGAGCTAAAGACCGTTGTGATACCACAAACAGCGGCGACTATCAAAATATTGAAAACAGTGCTGCCCACAATAGTCCCAACGCCCAAGTCACCTTTGGTCACAAAAGTCCCAATGAAGTTGGTGAACAGTTCCGGAGCCGAAGTCGACATTGCCATGAAAGTTGCTCCAGCAACGTCGCTCGATACTTTGAAGTCTGCAATCAAAAAACGCCATCAGATTTTTCTACTTTTACTGCTCTAAAAGTGACTTCTGAGAAACCTCAGGCTCTTACTTTTACAAATGCTTTCCACTGCCGGTACAAAATACCGTTCGCAAAGAACATACAACCCAAAAAACAAGTAAATCGAAACCAAAAAGTGGACCACTACAGCTCCCTTCCTCCGATCTTCCAACGAGAAGAAATCGTCAGGAAAGCTGCCCCGCAGAAAATACTGGAGCTCATCTTCACTTCCGGTTCCTACGACATCAGGCGCTTTTATCGCTGCTGAATTCACAACATGTTTAACTAGGAAACCACTCAAGTATACACTGAGGACCAGCAAGTGCCTCAAAGGGCCACTAGAAAACAAACTGGATTTTTGATTGTCAGGATGCAAAAACGTCCGATTTTTCATGATTTGACATACACTTCCGGGAACTTGTGACCTTTTTTTCGAAATACTTGACCAATATAATACTTGTGTCAGAAGAGCCTATTTTCGCCAAACATTTACCCAGTCTCATCATCACATGTGAGCAAACGAATTCTTGCATTCTATTAGAATCCATACTATCTTATCGAAAATTGATATCATTTATTCTCCTAGAGCTTATGTACTTGTCATCGTTTAAATCCAACGATCAGGTGCTCTATAACCTTGTGCGTCAGGTGACTGAAAAATAATCTTGTTGTGGAGTTGTCATGATAGATTTTTGTTTGTTGGCTTTTTCCATTTTGGTTCAATGGACCAACCATAATCCTGTATATATTTACTGCATTAGTGCAAAAAGTTCCACTTCCGGCGCATGCACTTTCGCTAAAATATTCAGTGTCCCGCTAGCTACACCAGCGGTTGGTCTTTTGCTGTAATTTAGCCTCGTCTCCCTCTATTATTTCCCTAATAAAAGCCTTTTTCACCTCCTCGACAGCAGCAAATTGGAGCCTCTGAAGCACGAATGCTATACCACAACCGCGCGGCGGCCCACCTGCCGCCGCCCGGAACTCCATTAACGCGGGGAGACAAAAGGCGGGAAAGTACCAGGTGACGATTTCTCCATTAATTTCCCTTGATTAATGCCTTTCTCCACAAAGTCAACAAGATTTCCTCCATTTGTGAACATGAAGCAGCTTTTGCAATAAACAATATCCGAAACTTCTACATCAAAACTTGACAATACAGACACGGAACTTTAGCACCTACTGAAACTGGTATCCAACTTGGTAGTAATTTATCACCCACGAAATAATAGCACTTCTGACCTAGAGTTGTCACTAAAATAGTCACTGTAGTAGAGCGTTAGTAAAAGTAGACGCTTTGCTCTGACTTCGCATTTTCTCATATATTTTTCCGTAGTACTTCCTTGCGGAAATTGGCACGTTCTTGGGAGCCTCCGATGGGCAATTCGAACTTCCAGCCTGACGAGCTTCTTCGTCTTCACCAGAAGGAAAGTACTGAACAGACACCGTCGACGGCTTCAGCACTTCAGAAAAACGATTCAGAGGTTTGAAGACGTACGACGTACTGGTATTCACTTCCGAAAGTGTACTTCCACTGTGATTTGACTCCAAGTCCAAGCCTTCTGTTTCTTGAGCGTCTTCGGTCTGATCTTCAATGACCCAATCAGAATCCCGCTTTAGCACTTCGAAGAACTTGGGATGCCCTGGCGGAGCAAGGTGCGTAGCGCAGCAAATACATGTAGCGGAAGTGAATGGACATTTTCGGGGTTTGCGAACTGGATGTCTTTTGGAAGCTCCGTGAAGTAGCTTTGGTTTCCCTTGAAGAAGCAGAAGAGGAGGAGGCTCGTTTGAAGAGTAATCCTTGGGAGCTGTGTCTTGATTGAGCGCCATTTTGGGACTGGCGGGAAAACTATATAAATCTGAGCTTTCCCTTGATTCTGCTGCAGAGTATGTACAGTTTCGTGCCAAAATCGTGTGTTTGTGTGGTTTACAGCGCGATTCCTTGTTTCTCATGTAACTTTTGAAGTGCATTAATATTTTGTTAGTGGTATTTTGTCCTAACGCTCTTGGTTTTTCATTTTTATTCAACAGTTTGGGCAATTAACGTTAAATGCAGTTCATTTTTTGAAAATTATCATCAGCTGTTCACTATTCAACAACTGTATCGACTCCTTCTTCTCATTTGGACGGACTTGAAGCTTGCGAGACTTTTGAATCCGCTTGGACGAGAGCCATCAGCCATGGATAAGGAATATCTTACGAGCTTAAACAAAATTTGGAATCACGTGATCTTCTTGAACTCAACCGACGTTATAGCAGTTTACTGCTGGACAAAGGCAAACCAACCCCCCCAAGTCACCCCCGCAAGCAAGCTTCAAGAACGTATTCCCCCGCGGGGGTTGCCAAGCTCCAACAATAATTTGGCCGAGCCAAAACTTGGACGTTGATACCTAAGGAGCCGAATCTCAACAACCAAAGCCATTTCCAGCCCCATCGGGCCATCGTCGTTCGATCCAACGCAGAAACAGGGTAACTTGGAACGTAATGTTATGACGTTATGAGACTTTGGAGCTTTTCACTCCTGTTGCATGCTGTGTTGGTGCTGGTCGTATTACTGACTGCACCCGCTTGACGATATCTACAACTTCAACTGCTGCGGACCAAGTCATGATCCCTTGGACGAAATTTACTGCCCGCATTCACAAACAAACATTGGAAGAGAGAAGAAGCATCATTATTGCTTTTGCAGTTAAAAAGTGTCTTGAATTGGTTCGTGGTTATCAAAAACCAGTTAATTTATCATCCGTTTCAAAGGTAACTATTATTATTTTCTATTTGCTCAAGTACCAAAGTATAGTGTATAGTCGTCGTTACAGCTATTGGAAAAACTATAACTACAGTCCGTCTTCTTTCCGCAGATTGGTTTCTGAGGACACTTGGAGCTACTTGAAAATGGCGGCAGCGGCACTCGAACCCCGTCAACAAGTTGGATCCATACCGGAGGTAACCACTTTCTGAAACTGCTTTCATCTCTATCGCTATGGTAACCATGTAGTAATAACAAGAACTAACTTTATATATCGATTTCATCCTAGATCGTCCTAAACATTCTCGACTATCTGACCCCAAAAGAGAGAGCAAAAGCATGCCTGGTCAGCAAAGAATGGAGAGATATTGCCCAAATCTGCCTGAAACGCCAAGTGAAATTCGAGCTATCCAACCCGAATCCTCAACATACCAAAGTGTCCATCTCCCACACCGACCAACACCAGCCACGCAACTTACTCAACAACGGCGGCTACAACATCCCAGGCAACCTTCCTGTCCACCTCGTCTTCGAACATCAGACTGCACCTCGTGGAACTTTCAAGTGTTCTACAGCCGCCATCGCCATCACTCTCGACCTTCCCTGGACACCTCGAGTGACTCACCTGACACTTGACTCCTGCATCACAATTCAAGACTGGTCTATTATAAGGAACGGGATCATCAAGAAACTGCCCAACCTTCTATCCATCAAGATTCTTGTCCTTGCCAAACCAAATACTATTGCTCCGCTTCCGCTCTGCTTTGCCGAGCTGCTGAATGAGTGCAAGCCTGTAGATGGCACTGCTACCTATGCAGTCATTTCCGACACTTTACGTTCCGTCTACCTTGTCTTTCGACCCTTTCGAGGAAGTACAAGCTATCCTGTTCCCTTCTTGTATGCCAACATATGCAGAGACATTCTCAGCAGTTGTCCGAAATTGACAGTAAGTTGGAACTGACTTGTTTTATACAAAATGGGCGGAAGCTATAACTCGTTTACAATTTCATCAGGTTCTCGAGCAACAAGGGATTTACGGCTTGGGCAATAAAATATTCGTCAGTCGAAGCACGGATCGGGACAATGTCAGAGCAGAACCTTCGCCCACGTGGACTGTAGGAATTGGGTAAGTCGTCTGTATAATCAAATACAGCCAGAACACAAAGTCTAGAAACTAAAAACCGTCGTATTTCAGAGAGATGAACAGATTCGACCTGACCCCTGAATACGCCCAGTTTATCAGGTTGATCCTCACCCTCGTTCCGATCAACAAAGTTTGCCTTCCATACCACGTCAATCTTATTGCCACCCTCCAGCGGGACCCCGAGATTCAGCAAATAACTTCGAACCTCGAGAAACTGTGTCTGTATTCCTGGATCTCCGAACACAGTTCCACACTCTCAACCTTGATTTCCAACCAAATGTTCGCCAATGTGACCAACTTTTTCTGGAGCTACGATCCGTACAAGAGTATGGATCTCTGGAGGAACGCACCTGTCGGCGAGGTCACCTTTCCCAAACTTGAAGTACTTCATCTTCACCGCAAGACTTCTGCCAGCTATCAGATTGGGAATGCACAAGTACCCATAAACCTCTACAGCATCGATGACTGGATCTGCATCAATTCCAACAGAATTGCTCCGCGCGTCCAACAACTCACCGTTAATGCTTACAATGAAAGCCGTGAGCCCAGATCTCCTATCACCGAATGGAGGGATGTTCACAAAGTATTGCAAATCGCAGCATCATTCCGAACTCTCAAGCATCTTCTACTAATCAACAATCAATCTCCCATCATGGACTTGGTATGGAGCGAATTGGAGAATGTGGCTGGAGTTGCTACTTCTTTGCAAGGTACGTATCACTTGAAACGGATCCCATGGCCTCATGCATGCTCATTATATGACCAATCTGTACTCTGTCCAACAGGCTTGATAACGGTAAAACTAGCAGTCAAGGATCCACAACTTGTGCCCAAATACTCTCGAGCTTTCGTCCAAGCAGCGGCAACACCAGAGGCCACTATCGAGTCCCTCGAAATACTGTTTCAAAAGGTGAGGCGAAGCTGTGCATGCATTTCTTATCATGATTACAAAATTTATAGGAATCTGATACACGTATTGTCTTGTTCCTTTCAGAACCAAGAGGCTCAAGAGGTACAACAAGAACCTCCGCTTGTCAGCCTGAATCTGAATCAGTACATCGAGACTAACGATCAGTATTGCTTGAGACACTTGGAACGTGTACAATTTTTTGTTCGTGGTGGTTTGTAATAGCCGCATATGCATGCATGACATTGCAAAAGTTAAGGTAGTTAGAGTCAGAATAATCTAATAGCTTTTTGTTACTGCTAGCCAGCCGATTTCATACTTCAGATTGTTCAATGGATCGCTAGATTTTTACCAAATGTTTCTTGTGTTTATATGCATAAGCTTGATATACCTTCAGTCTCAATTAGCTTCAGAAACCTTTGTGAATTATGAAGCCTTATGTTATATATGATCATCTTATGTTTCTTGAACGAATACCAATCAATAAAATAAAATTCTGCAACTTGTTACCATTATCCATCTTTGTAGACAATCTTTTCAAGGGACTAAACTGTAAACGTTCTCAATCAGCCAGTTTAGGGACAGCCAATTTCATTCCATTTAGGATATAGGCATTAGAACTAATTTGTTGAGAATCTTGAGCTTCAGTCAGCCTCCATTCCGCCCTGGCTAAAAACCTACAACTTTCACGTCCCACATCAATCAAGCCCTTTTTCTTGTCGAACCGTTTATTATTTCTCATATTAACGCATTACAATAACTTGCATCTACAACACAGGAGTAAAAGCGGAACAACTTTTGAACCGATTTCATAGTCCCGCAATCACAAACTTAAAAGTAAAAACTAACCGACTCGAACATTACTCAAACGGCCGCAATAATATACACAATCCACATTAACCCTTCTTACAAGACTATACATACCAGCAAAGTGTCGTCACATCGAAAAAGACGTCACCACCCCATTATCTGATACATACTGCATGCATTTCGTTTTCAAAAGCGATTACAAATCGTAATCGGTCAAAAGTCAAATTGTAGATTTGCTCAAACGATTTTCATCTACGAGGTAGATCAAAGATTCTACTTTACACCAAGAACAGGTTGTGATTTCTTGTGTTATGTACACAAACAGCGATTCTCTTCAGACTGTGTTATAATTACATGTGGACACGCGTGGTTTTTTAACATGGCACTCTCATAATACAAAAGTGTATATATAATATTACTGACAATTACGTTATAGAGTTAAGAAGGGAATGGCTTTCAAAGCCCTTATGGTCAAAATCATGGTCACAATTCAGATACACCCATATAGCACTATTAGCTGTAAATAAGTGGTCTTCTAACAAGAATAGATAATAACCTACAGATTCAGCATAGCGGAATCAATAGCATTATACACGTCATCAAGACCTTACGAAATTGAGCACAATTCATACAGTGACTACTGAATGGCGCTCTAGCATCTACAACAAGTTACAAGGCACGCTACGCTTAACTAACGTTTTCAATATTAACGGTGGTGATGTTCAATACCTTATTACTTGCAACTTCTATAAACGCTTCTGCAGCACATTCATTTAAAATAGGGTTACACAATACTTTTATAGAAACACCGCTTAAGCCACGGCTTACAAGATCTTCAAAAGCCTGAGTCAAAAACGATATTTGGTCAGCCTCTTTCTGATGGACTCGTTACAATAATAGTGTCGTACTTTTTACAGTGGTCAGGACATTATAGGACATACTTATCTGGTTTGGCCATTTTCATTCGTTAGCCGGAACTTTTAGACAATGCGGACATTATGTTAAACGACCCGACTCAAGATGGCGGTCCCATTGTAAATACAATAATAATAATAGTAGTAGTATACTCGCCTTAAGACATAAATACAAAATATTCAATTCATATAGGAAAAACTGGGCTTAAATTAAAAAACTCTGATCAGTCAGTCATTATGGGAATCTCATTTCACTGACGTAAAACCCCCGATGACTATTTTTCCGCTCGCCACGCCCATCGTCCACAGTGCCGGTCGGGCTGGAACTATGAGGCAGCGAAGTGCTTCTGATTCTGCTGCTCTCCTTCTTCTTGTTTACGCTATTACTATTACTACTATTATTATTGCTGCTATTATCTCTGCTCTTCCTTCGCTGACCGCCACCTTCGTCGTCTGTCAAATAGCCCTCATTCTGGTACATTTCTTTCACATCCGCTGGCCTCTTCGACGGCCTTCCGTTCTTGCCATTATTCTTCTTGGTCAGACTTGACTCGCTCGAATCGTCTTCACCTGAAGTTCCCAAACCGACATCTCGCTCTAAACTGCTTCTTGATGGCGGTGATGCTGACTTGGCTTTGGTGACTTGAACTCTTGGGATAACACCCGCATTTACAAATTGTCCGTTTTGAAGGCCAAAGCTAGCAGCGAAGCCGCCGTTGACGCCAACATTGGCAGTTCGCCGACCGTCCATGGGTCCTCCAAGACCAGAACCTATAAAATCAATCAACATTAACTTCCAACTCCAATTTCAACACCCAACTTCAGAACATGG
Organism: Sphaeridia pumilis; assembly: GCA_034698345.1. Lineage (NCBI taxonomy): Eukaryota > Metazoa > Arthropoda > Collembola > Symphypleona > Sminthurididae > Sphaeridia > Sphaeridia pumilis. The sequence continues at coordinate 25,215 of JAQGBJ010000627.1, read as the reverse complement.
ACTTACGTGGATAAACCTTAGGGTCCAATCCAGCTGGACTCACAACAAATGAATACGGCACAGGCTTGTCCTTCTGTTTGCCATTTCTCCTATCCGCGTCATCCGGTCCATCGTCACCACCGCAAATCGCCTTGTAGCTTCCAGGACCGAACAACGACAGCAGCACCGGGAGTAGGAACAATCCGTGCATTGCAGCAATGAAGATGACCAAGAACACAACTTTGAAGAAGGTAATAAAGATGTACGATGGAGCCACCAGGAGCGCAATCACACCCAAGATTGTCGAAATAGCACCCTGCACGATCGGAAGTCCAAGAGAGTACAAGCAACTTCTGACCCGCTCTTCAGGAGTATCCACCTTGGCCGACATGTAAGCATATGAAATATGCGCCGAAAAGTCCACAGAGAATCCGATACACATAATCAAGTTGATCATAGAAATAGCATCCAAGTTGACGTTCCACAAGGTCATGAATCCAACCACTCCGATTTCAATAGACAGGATTGAGAAGGCCACCCACAACGAGCAGAGCGGGTTCGGGATGAACACCAACGACACTCCCATCATAATAATAGCGGCAATCGTCACACACTGGATACTCGTCGCCCGAATCAACAAAAACTGGTCAAAGAAGACAAAGAACGGATGGAAAACCGTCACATTGAATTCTGGAGCTTGATCCTTTGCTATCTTTCTCAGTGCTTGGGCCATATCTCTCTCTTCGTTCGAATTCATAATGTTGACAGTCTGAATCACGAATCTTGCAGCAACAATCCTTGTGTTATTCTCATTGAACTTGATATCTTCACTAAAGATACTCGAAGGTCCCAGGTAGCTATCCTGCAACGTCTCAATAAAGTCCGTCTCCGTAGTAATGTTGTAGAAGATATCCACTTCCTTTGACCGATTTACAAAACCCAAGAAGGCTCTCAACCAGTTTTCAGTATACAACGACGAGCTGTCAATGTACTGTGACCGTTCGAACTCCTGCATGATTGATTCAATCCTTCGCTGCGTTGATTCATTCGAGTAGTTCACATCTCCAGTAAGTACAACCTAGAAAAAATCAAAATGTCATCAAATCCTTCTTCAAATTCCATTTCAAATCCTCCTCCTGAACTCACCTGTATCCTGTACGGGAATTCCCTAAAGTACTTGTCCTCAGTATCAAAGAAGGTCACAGCATAAGAATCATATCTCGCCAACTTCCTTCTCTCCAATCCTTCCTGGGTCTTCGTAATCCCCCAACAAGCAACTCCCAAGTACGCAATGAACAACGCCAAAATACAAATCTTCACAACTCCATTGTTCAAAAACGCTCCCCAGTAGTCTCGGAAAAACACCATAATTCCATGGTCCTTGTTGTCCTTTGGATTGTAAGGGTCTTCATAATCGATACCGCCAGTACACCACAATCTGTTCCAGAACGACAGTCCAGCTGAAACAAAAACCCACAATTATTAACCCTTCTTCAAACCAACAAGTTCCAATTCCATTTCCCCCAACTTACAGTTCTTCGACTTCGGCGTCGACTTGTAGCACCAAAGAACCGAATGCCGATTATCCTGTTCATGGTACCCCGAAAGCGCTATCGCTCCTCCAAAGAAGCACAAGTGCCAAAGGTACGTCGCCACAACAGCAGCTCCAGAATAAATAGAAAAGATCTTGACACACGGGAACGGCGTTATCACTCCAACCCAGAACGACAACATGTCCGTAATCGAAGTAATCGTAATCGACACAGCAGCCTCAGCATAGCATTCGCCCATACGTTTCGGAACTGACTCATGTACAGTGGTTCGCCGCCAGGAGGCCAACATCACAAAAGTGTCATCGATACCAATACCTGTAGAAAATAAAGAAAAATATTTTAGCCACTTGTTACATTATTACAACCCCAATTAAAACATTCCTAGAAATTTCGAGGTCAGCCCCAAGTCATTCCATTACACCTTCGACGCTTCTGACTGAGGTCACCAATTAACCGCCCAACATTTCCAGCAAAATCCACCCTCAAAACCTGTCCAGTTCATCAAACAGGATTTATGACTTTCCTCATTCAGCCATTTACAACTGTCCAATTCAACGGTATTCCATCTTCCCATTCCAGCATTTTTGAAGCAATATAAACTTGTTATCATTCCATCTCGCAACCAACATTCATCAGCATTTCAGACTTGATTTCGCATCATCCTCACTACATCCGTATTCCCAAATTGCCACTCGGCTTTAACCAGTTTCAATCCACCAGTTTGACCACTGTCTTTTACTTTGATCTTCAACCACACACGTGGTCTCCAACGTTTCGCAAATCAACTCAATCAGACACTTGCACATCCGTAAAAGTCAACTTGAACCAACTTTCGCAAATTCCTAATCCTGTCAGACTTGCCGGCTCCGCCAAAAACAAGAGACCTTCGCAAATGCAGCCTTGCCTCAAGTCTCAAAAATTCAGCCAAAAATTAATTCTTCACTTAGTTAATCCTTTGGTCACACCTAATTACTCACCTGCGAATTCGCCTCTCAATCCTCCAAAACACCTCCTCGCTCCTGCCACCTGTTAATTAATTTTGTTATTGTCTAAAAACTCTTGATTCGCTTCACTCTCTCCTCATCGTCTTGGTACTTCAAGTCCTTCCAATCCTTCAAAATTTTATCCATTTTAAAACCCTTGACCCATTTCCACTTCACGGTTCCTGATTCCAGTCTGACTCATCTCAAAAATTAATTATGAGCCACCTCAGAGACATTCCCAGTTCCGTATCCTGAAAAATCAAACTTGTCCCTTTAAAACACAAGCATGAGAAAAATCCCACGCTCTTCTAAACACGGTCAATGTCTCGATTGCATAATCCACAATCATCATCAGTCTTTCATGTTTACGTCCAAGCCTTTGTCTTACACCTTTTTCAACATTTCATAAACCCAACGGCCATTTTTCTCGCAAAAATACACGCTTTTCTCATTGCCATTTCTTTGGAGTCATAAACGCTCCTGCCAGAAGCCTAATCCTCTGTCGCCTTCTTTCGCAAAAATGCACCGCTAATTCTTAATCACTTATTCGTCTGTCAGCAATTACATCTCTGTTTCAACTCATAACTTTGACTTCCTCGCCCTGCTTCATTCAACACTCCAAGGCATATCATCCCTTGACTGTCTCAAATGGGTCAAGTGCAGTTTCAAACTGCATTTTATTTCTCAAAACCCTGTAACAAATGTGGCACACATCTGCAACAATATTTTTCACATGCATTTTCACTTTTCCCGCAATTAATTCCAATTAATTCTATTGCAAAGTTCAACTTACTCAATTACAAATTAATTAAACGTTCCATATTGCATAACTAACGATGCTGTCACCTTTAATGAACCAAAGCTTGCCTGAAGCGCCATCTTTAATATGTTATCAATGCAAATTCAACGACGCATCTTCAATCAAATTATACGACGTTGAGCAATAATAGCGACAGGTGACTTCTTGATTGAACAACCTTTACAATGTGAAGGCACTTGAACACATATTTTTTATTAGCCCATTACTTCACTGGCAATGCTAACTAATTTTCAAAGTCCTTAAGACACAAATACTTTTTAAATTAAGTGCTTTCAGCACTCCACGATTTGGAGACTCATCCAACAAACGCCGGACGGAACAAACACTTGGACCCTCCACGTGCCAAACATATCCGATCAGACAAAAAAATCCAGGAAATTCTCAACAGCATCTCAAGCCGTACTTAACCTCCAGCATCAATTACGCGATAATCCAAAGTCGAAAAAAATCTCTTCTGGCGTTAGCGCTGTTTCCACGATTCATAATTCTCACAATTTTATTTAACGTCCATCCACGCACACGTGCTAACATATAACATTGCTCAATCCAAATCTCGTTTACTATTGCCAATTTCCTCCACAGTTATGTATTTTATCTATCTTCAACCAATTAAAGCTGCACGTGTCCACGTATATCTAGTTGTACGCCTGCACCTCAAAATTAAATTTTGAACCGATAACATCAGAGGTTCTTCCCAGAGCCTTTTTCACATTTTTACATACGGCACGATTCTGCAGTATTTCCAACGTCTTAAATCGCCATCATGAAAAACCCTTCCATTTATGTCTCTTGTAATTGCACAAAACCTTCCACGCTTCCCACCAACTTTTGATCACCTGCCAGCTTTGAATAGCGGCTTTTCTTCAAATAACTTCTTCCTATTCAACACTCAAACAATTAGACCATTCAATTCCATGTGTACAATATTTCCGCAAAAGACTTCTACAGAACCAGTAGTAATCCCAGTCTAATCTTTCCTTTTTCAAACTTCAAAAAGCCTTAAATCATCCTATTTCCGGAACCTTCAAAACAGTTTTTCTGTTTACAAACACACCATTCATGACGCAACAACTATGAAAAATTTGTCAACCAACTCCAACTAAATTTAGTAAACATCAATAACACCAAATCCTACAGAATCGTAAACTTTTCGTCTACTACAAATAGCAGTCCATTATATGTAATATTATATATTACTTGAAAAAACACCAAACTCTTCAACATAACGTCAACAAGGAAGACGTTGTCTTGGTCGCCTGTTTCACCTTCAAGGTGAACTGCCTTCTTGTTGCCAATACCAGCTCACGCAATCAATCTCACCTCAATCTGTCTTCCCCATCAAACAATTATCTTTTAATCTTCCAAATCAATCAAAACTCTACAAACTTTGTTGCTTTCAAATATATTAAATTATTGACTAACCAAATTCCGTTCACACATTCTCACCTTGCCTAAAACTTGCCTTTTCCCAAACTTACCCAAACACCTCTCCTTCTCATCTCCATCAAAAAATTACACCAGATTTTTTAATTACAGCCATATAACTCATAAACAGTTAGCAATCACCACCAACCCTTGCCAACCAGCAGGCACGACGACGACCAATCAACATATTTTCAACATTCTGCCATAACATTGCATTGTTTGCCTCGGCCTCATATGTCTCGCTTCTTTTGCCATATTATAAAATTGCGTTATTATTATTATTTACCTCTTCTGTCTTCTCTATACACCTGCAAAACATATAGCCAAAAACTTGCCTTTTACCTGCTCCACACTTGCTTGACTTGTTATGTCGAAATTAGCTCTATCCAACGCAGTAAGTAGTACCAACCAATGCCGTCCAAACAAGTGGCCAAACCCTTGCATCACCATTACGGCATCCATGCACACCAGCCAACATTTTACACACTTGCAACATTAGCAACGAGTTTACCCAAACGTTTGTCAAATATTATGCCAAAACAAAAACTTATCACGCTTTATAATCTCGAGTAATTTTGGCAAAAACATTTATATGCTTCCAAGTCAAAATCAACACAAGGCGCGACAAAAGTCTTTTGAATCCGTCTCCATTTTTCTAGATATATTCCTAGTTTTCTAGAAAGCTAAGATGCAAGTACTCTCTAACCTTACGCAATCCCGAAAATATCATCGGCAAAACATTCACCATCCATTTAAATGCACACCACGTCCGTCCCTAGTGCGTTTTGCGAATATTCCCATTACCAAACTGCCAACTACTGGTCTTGCTTGCTATTATTGCCAATTTCTCATGCCTTACCAATTCCTCATGTTACACAACTCACTCAACACCTCCGCCATGAATTCGCAATCGAAAACCTGATCCCCCAAATTTCCAATTCGCCAACATTACCAACTCCATGACCTAGCCCAACAACTTGGGCTACTGAAAAAAGTCCGCCGGCAGACGCCAAAACAATGCAACCAAGTGAGTAAGCTTATTGCGCAATTACTCAGTCAGTCAGCTCCGTTGGACCCAAAGCACTCACAATTCAGCAGACATTTTACCAAAACAAACTTCTTTCTTGCACTACCTTGCAATAAAAACCAACAGGTTCTTCAGTCGCTTAATTGTTCAGCGGTCAAACTGGAGCCGAGACAAAAACAAGCCTTTTCCCACCTCCTACTGTTTCAAAAACATTTTTTGCTCTAATCGTCTTTGATTACTCCAGTATTTTTCCAATCAACGGCTTACGTTTCCCTTGTTTCTACATTAGAATCTCTAAAAATCTCATTCGAACATCTTGAGAAAAAACACATACAAAGGTTTAATAGCACTTGAACAATATCCGTAAGCCGTATTTCAAATTTAAAACAAGCAAAAAGCCCCACCGACCGAGCTACTACTACTACTACAAAACAACTCTTTCATTCCGGCGAAAAGCACTTCAAGTGCATACAATGCATCAGTCCACAAAGACCTCCTGCATCTCTCATTAAACCCGTCCATATATTACATACAAAAATACTTCACATCTCCAAAAATACTTGTAAATACTGGGATATTTGGAAGGTCAACCAGTCAATGGAATTTTAAGGCTTCTCAGGTAAAATTTAGACTCACAACAATACAAACAAACGATTCAACAAACAAGCCTCCTAATCTAATACTCAACCAAACCCACCACAGAGATGAAATACGGTTATTGTCGCACATTAATTTTCATTGCTGTTTTCCAGTAGTTCCAGAAGCAACTAGCGCCAGCGCCACTATTATTTTTTCATCTTGTTTTCAGCTGATCAAGTCATGAATCTTTTTGACGCTGCCATATTTTCCAAAGCGTTCAAACTTCCATCTAAAAGCCGAAAATCCAACGGACTAACCCACCCGGAACAGCAACGCTTCCAACAACAATCGAAACTGTCCCGTCCACACGCAACGCACAAAAGTTCCGTCTTATTGTCTTCTCAGAACAACAATCTACGCACCTGTAATTAGCCTATTATACAGTTGTACACGTAACAAAAGCGTCATTTCAATGTCCTCTCTTAAACGTAACTCGAGAATGGCTTCAGAACTCAGAACGCTTAAGCGTCGTTTAAATACACTATCGAATTCCATCCGAGTTCAACGCTCCGTTACTCGACTCACTGACTCACTTGACGAGAATAGTAACAACGATTGCCGCCCCTCAAAACTCAACTAAACAATGCCCCTTCATAAATAATAATAACAAATATCATTGTCATTCTCAAACGGACGAGCTCAGATACAACCGCTATTTTTAAATTCACCCGCCATTAAAACGATATCCCGTTCTCGCTTTTTCGCATCCTGTAAATCATGCCCAGCATCCATAATAATTTCAACCTTTGTAAATTGCATTAATCACCAAATCAAAAGTCAATCACAGTTCGACCTCAACATCACAAAAAGTGCAAACACTTTAATAGCCGGCCTTAATCACAGGTCAATTCGATTCACTTCTCTGACTCATCGAAACTCACATTTTTCCAGCTGTCTCAAAATTAGGCCTCAACCCTTTGAATTTTTACACAAATTATTCATCCCAACAGTCAATCCTTTCATGTACCTTCAGCATACATTAGCATCAATTTCCACCTCAATACTGCACACCTTCTTCCAACATTAACACGCAACTTTAATTTTAATCTCCATACAGTAATGTATGCCATTACATGATCTTTCTTCCCTTTATCAACTAATTTACAGCCAATTTCCAAGTACACCCAAATACAGACAATAATTATTCACTCTCAGTCAGTCATTCAGCCAGCCGCCGCTATTTAACCCCAAGTGAAGTCCATCCAAATCCATCAGTACTTCCGTGTTTTCAGATACAAAATTTGCACGCAAGCCAAACAACTCAAGCTCAAGTGGCTATTAATCCGACAGAGCGACCGACCGACAGACCCGCCGAGCTCGTCAATACTTCAGCAAATTCGCAATTCGCAAACACAGGAAGTACCACCAAAGTCCTGTCCTACCTAACACGAATTCGCCAACTCAAATATTTACATTTTCCATCATCACCTCCGTCATTATTACTGCCAAACATTGACCATACTTGGAAATTTCGATCCTTCCAACGACAACTACCTTGCAAACAAACAATCGCTAAAAACTCTTCCGCTGTATTTTGTATTTACTCCCCACTTTTCCTACTATTAATTACATCAAAATCAACTACCCAAGAAATTGATCTTTCCGTAAGCGAAACTAGAACAAACTACTCTCATTACATCCACCAACTAATTCTCGATAACAAACGCATTCAAAACCTATTGTTAACTCTGTAACAATTAGAACATAAATAAAACACGCAACAAGCTTCCACCGTTGCATTTTTAAACTCTTCCATCAAACCAACAATCTCAAGTTTCTCTTAAACATGCAAACATTAACATTTCACTTTCACGTGGACAATCTCCGGATTTTTTCAATTTTCGTCCAAGATATACATCAAACTTCAATTGGCAGGCAAAAATTTTACTGCTAATTCAATGCCTACAAATCGCCTTTACAAACCACCTCAGCGAACCGACGCTGCCCAGCAGCGAAACCCCATAAAAATGTCATCAACTGATTTACGCCTCGGATCCCTGGAGTGTCTTGAACGAATCACAAAAGAATCTATTGCGCTTCGGCGCTTCTTTTTGCATTTACAACAAGTATGTTTTAAAATGGCCATAATAAAATCCATACTTTATAAGAATACATCTTTAGATTAGATAAAAATCTAGCAGAATGCATTTCGTTCTTATATTGGCACTTCCAGCCTACACTCCTCAAAACAAACACAATTAAAAGCCCAATGACTTGCCGTTCCCAAGGTGACAGAAAGTTACATAAAGAAGCGCGATTTTTTGTCCAGTCTTATTCAAGCCTCGGCTTTATGTGCAACATTTCACGTTTTTACTGTCACCTCAAGATGTATTCTTCAATTTCAATTCGATAATCCAAGCACGACTTGGTCATCCAACAACGTGACCATTGTCCATCTCATGATGAATTGATTCTAATAAAAGCGTCTTGTCAAACGACTACAAAGAACTCTCGGTGTGATATTGCAAAAATAGCAGCAACAATAACAACTCTGGAATTTACATGGGATTTCCCATAAACTTGCTCAATTTTATTAATTTGCACTGCTGGACCTTGGAATCTAAAAAGAAGACGCTTGAACAAGAAACACTTCAGAAAATGCATCGAGGAAACACCAGCTTTGAAACATTACTATTTCAATTCCTCATTTAACTTCAATTCCGTCATTGACAAAGATGACAGACAAAACGCGCTGATTTTTTCTCAACATTTCTGTCAATAGTACAGAGCGCTCAGCCTGCAGCGCTGCAATCCAACAATTTCCAAATTCGCTTAACAGTCTCGTCACGTCCACTTGTTCTGACGCTTAAAAACACGCGGTTGCAGGCAATAATTAACGCTGGAGACGCTGCTGCTACAACATGCATTTTCTGGACAGGCCTGTAATTTACATCACCTTTTACAAAGACGCGCATTTCGTCAAGGTGTCATTACGTTTGTATAATTGCCAGTTATCAAACTCATGATCTCGCCCTCCAGCTAGCCAAACGCTTCCAGCGTTCGCAGCGCTAAAGTACATATAAATTTGTAATTAAATGACCAGCTAATTTCTCTATTCACTAGCCTTAAACGCCTTTGGTCAACGACCAAAAACTATATACTGCTGCTGACCTTCGCCAAACTGGAATCTCTTAATACCAGCGTCACGAAGTTCTCATCACAGTAATATTTTACCGTTAAAAATCAAACTCAGCAATGACATTCGGTGTTTCAATATCAGAACTGATCCATCATCACGAATCGTCTCCCGTTACGTGTCCTGCAAACATTTATCGACAGTCTCCAAGAAGACAATACATCGATCATCGTTTTGTAACTCTCATATCAATCAGTATTATTGCAACATTTGCCTGATGCACAGGTGACAATTAAAACCAATGATCAATCAAACCCTCGGACATTTCCTCAATATATCCTCAGGCCAAGTTTTCCCTCCTGCTTTGTCCTCCTCCTGACACACACAAAACACTGGTCAATCAAAACTAAACTTGCAATTTTTGATCGCCTCGAGCTTGAATTTTAACGTGAGTCGCCAATACTCAATCAATACAAAATACAATTACTCAATAAAAAATCCATTAAAGACTCGCTGCATCCTGTTCTAAAAGGCTTGCAATACTTCGTCATCAACGCGTTACTCAATCCCACATGACCAATTTCACTTGGACACGGAAATCCAAACTTTTTACTTGCATTCAGTTCATATGCAATCTCCAAAAACATGGTAGTAACTTTGAAATCCTATACGTCAATCAATATCAATTACTACTAGCCTCATAAGAAAGAAACTAACAATTTTTGGGTTCCACGCAATACATAAAAAACACATTTCGATATCAATTCTTGCTCATTCTTCGCACGAATTCAATATTCTCTTTATATAACATTAGCTATAAACCCAGTAAAAAACAAATTGCATCTCGTCAATTTCGATTCGCACGAACCTTCCAATATTATTCAATTCCTCAACCACCTGTTGCACACAATTCCAATTTGCCAATTCTGAATCTCATGTCTCCAGCCCTCAATAATTACTACTGAATTTGTAATTAACTATTATTGCCCTCCCTCAAATTAGCACAGTGGCCAAAGAAAGACTGTATAATTTGTACTAAACTTCGCCTATTTGGGCATGGACCGAATATCAACAATCACAACCTTCAAACATTGACCACAGCGACCGCAAAAGCCTCTTTGACGACGTCAGTCAGCGGCCAGTCAGTCACTTCATAACATCCAATCTGACATCATTCCATTACTTCCAATTCGTCATCCCGCTATTGATGGCTTCTCTCCGACTCCTGAACGTGCTAAATTTAGCAGTGTGAATAACGGATTATTGGCATACTTCTTCCGTATCCGTTTATACTTTGTCGTCGTCGTCGTCCAAGTATCATTTCTGCCTCTCATCCGAACAAGGAACACCTTCTTCTTCATTCAATCCGTTTTTGCAAATCACCATCATCTTCTTCTTTCAGCAAACAGCTTTTATTCAGCAGCGATTTGCCTCAAGCGTCTTCGCTTCTTCCTCTTATAAATCGCCTTTACTGCAGCCCACACACTTTTCTCACTACAAGCCTCTGGGCTTCTTCTCCAATACTTTGCGTAGGCAAGCTTGACTTCCGTCAGCTCCTTCGGACCATGCTGATTCCACTAATCGTTCCATAAAACTTTTGCCCTAAAACAGAAGCTCCGCCGAATAATCTCTTCATAGCGCTTCCGCTTCTGGACTATTTGTTCGATCTTCTATGGATTCCCCAAGGCTGACCTCTTCATCATTTCTTGCCCTGCATAACTCCAAAAAGCTTAACCCACCACCAAAAATACATCAATTTTCAACACTTACCCAACATGAGGAACGGCGCAGCCATATTTATCCCAATGAAATCCACACCACAGTAGACGACTAATCCAAAAGCTGCCAGTGATCCCAAAGTAGACGAAATAACTCCAACGACGCCCAACCACGGCTTCGACTTGACCCAATCCCACATCATGCAAGTTGTCACCGTGAACACAATCATCATAAAGACCGTCACGGAAAAGTACGGAATCACCGAAAACGTATTCCGCTCCAGCTCTTCCGCCAGAGTTCGAACCGTGAATCGAGCTACGGTAATGTGCTTCCAGTGTTCGTCCACCGCTTCCAAAGCGTCCAGCACTGCACGTTCCCACTTTTCTCCCCTATAATACCCAATCCAAAATCAATTACATATTCTCATTCTGTCACTTCAAAAATCATATTTCCACGCTTACCTCAATTCATATTTCGGTGAATTCACATTGATAAAGTAATTCAACTGCATCGCCTTCACACTCTGGATCGTCGACACATTCGAAATTGCAGCCCCACCAAAGATGAACGGAAAAGCATACGACTTGAACGAATTCGGGTTCAACATGATCGGATAAGTCAGCGAAATATTCCCAGCTTCAATCTCATCCATAATCTCTCCAAGTTCCAGAGCTTCGTTCTCGTAACAGTCAGATTCCCATCGGGCGCACAGGTCATCGTAGCGATATTCGTCTTCGTCATGGATGATTTTCACCTTGTGCATTATCTCGTCCAGTCTGTTGATTTCCTTCCAAACATGCGACCGAAGTAACGTTCCTCCATCTTTGGCAACAACGAATAATCTGAAACACAATCCATATTTTAGTTTACAAATCTCATAAAATATCCTTCTTTCAAGCCACAATTGACTATAAACCAAGCCTCACAAAACATAATCTCAAACTAATATTGGCAAACGCTTCTAATCCCTCTTCGAAGGTCAAACATTATTTTATATTGCTCATATAGACAGCCATCAAAATTTTAAATGCCAAATTCCCGCCTTCAGACACTTTCATCAACATTCCCTGCCTGCAAAAATTCGCAAACTTTCGTCTTGAAGCAAAAAAGCTGACCAATCCTTCTTCTTCCTTGTCTACTCATCTCGTTTCTCCCTTTGCAAAAAAACCTCACAAGTCAAAGCTCGTCACCTGAGACATCATTTTTCCTTCTGTTTTAATAACTTTCATCTTCTTCGTCCTTAATCCTCACAGCCTTTGCTTCCAAACCCTTTTAATTCAACTCTCAAACAAGTCAAGCCACTTGTCTTCTTCAAAATTTCACTGTCCTACATTCTAAACCTGAAATCTGATTCCGGTTCATCAACGTCAATATACATTGCATCTCCTGCACACATGCAACACCTTTTTCTCTTTCAAAATTTCACATCCCTCAAAAACTAGACATTCTGTAAAAAATCCCTTAAATGACTCATACAAAATTATGAATGAAAGCCTCTACACATTTCAAACTTTTTACTCACTCACACAACGCAAGCCCTTACGCTTACGTGGTTGGCACGCATATGCTGAGAAATTGATTAATCATTTACACACACATTAACATTACGCAACACCAACTGTCTTGAACAAGCTCGGCCACACACGGAGCATATACCAGCGCGACGGCGCGCTAGCGCGCCGCGCGCATGCGCCGAACCTGGCCTTCAAGCATGACTCAAGCCCTACAAGCACTTGACCACTCAGTGCCTGCATCTTCGAGCTCCACTGCATGACAAGCCCTTGGAAATAATTCGCAATGCTCAACAAAGTTCACGACTTATCGTCCCAGCTTATCACTACGATGATGACATCCTCCCCATTGCCAAATCTTCGATGACTAACTAACCAACAACAAAGCACACTTTCCGAACACACATGTCAACCTCTTAATTAATTAACACTTTTTTAAAATTAATTTACCTTGCAAACCTCCCCGGCCTCACAAATCTCGACGGATTAAACTTGGATGAATAATTCATTGGAAAGTAGGTATCGATTAGCGTCCGCTCAGCCTTGGCATCGCCGTCCACTGGCGAAAAGAGGTATTCGGGGTCGTCCACATACTTGAGCCTCTGCATCCCCGTCCCCAACAGTAAACTCACGAAAATTGGAATCACGATAAAGTAGGTCGGATTCTTGCCAATTGTCACACCGAGCTGGAAAAATGTCCTCTTGAGCCACCGGTCCACATACTCCAACAACGAGCAGCACCCTTTTCCCGAAATCTCCTCTTCGTCATAGTGCAGGTCGTCGTCAGGATGACCTCCGCCCGCCATTATCACGTCTTCCAACGAAGTCCTCGAACTCCTCCGCCGTCGTCCGTTCGATGAAGAACTCCCGCCGCCGCCGCTCTTGGTCGAAGAGTACCGTCCTCCCGAGTACCCGCTCACTCCTGACCCTTTGGATCCTCGCCGTAGAGGCTCTTCGTCCTCTACCACCTGGAAACCCACAACGATCCGCATTTTGTTAGCACTTGTTCTCACTACACACTCGAAAATATTATCTTATCATCATCCATGGTCCTATTTCACACCGCATTCTTTATAATAAGCTCGAGAAACACAAGACTAAAAACACATTTTACAAATACGTCCAATCTCCAACCACATTCGAACCAAACTAAAAGCCAAATCAAAAACGTGTCCGCTCTTGATAATTCTCGCTTAAACTTCTCGGCTTCACCCAGCCGCAAAAACCATTATTAACACATACAACCACATAATAAATTGTATTATATTTCCAAAACTTTGTCTTTTTAAACTCGTACATGTACCTTATATATATTCGCTCTACTTTATATATTAAAGGCGAAAGTTTCCCCGTCCATATATACTCAATAGTACCTCAGAACACACATGAATCACCCAAAATCTACACTTTTTCCTATACATTTCAAAAGCTCGCACAATAATTGCACAAAGACTTTTGTCGTCACAAATGGTCACCCAACCGACCGACGACGGCCTCCGTCCACGTCGTCGTCGTCAAAATCCACCGACCAAACAAAAACGCATTCTGTGTCCCATATTAAAAAACGCATTGTAAAAAATTAAATCTTTTTCTCTGTCCGTCTCACGTGTGTGTGCATTTCCTATAAAATTTGCAACAAAACCAATCTTTTTTGTCAATTACATCAAGACCTCCTGCAGCCCAATTTCTTCACTTCAAATACAATCAAACGCTTCCCAAAAATCCCAAACTTCTTCATACCTTCAAAAAACTATCCGTATACACATGACTCCTCAAATCCGTCTTCTTCGACTCCTTATTATTGCCCTTCTCTCCATTCGACTGGGCCGACTTGACCAGCACTGTCGGACCTTTCCGATCCTCCATCATTGTTTACACTATGCGCTTCGCGCTATTCCCAGTTCAAAATCCGCCTCCACACCGCCGCCCTAAACTTGGACGGCAAAGTCCACTTCAAGTCCTTCGTTAAACTCTCATATTGCACCGCCAACACAAGTTCCACCAAAATCCACACAAAAATTCACCGCCACAGTCGTAAAAACGTTTGCAAACTTTGTCTTCTTCTTCTTGTCCACTTGCCAAAACTTTCTTCACTCTCGCACTGTTCAAAGTCAACTGGACGGCCGCCCAATAGCCAATTCTTGCATGCGTCACTAGCTTCAACCTGCAGCAGCCTCCTTCATTCTTCTTGTTATTCTTCCTAACCTCTGCCTCCCTTCCCTATCATTGAGCTTTCATCCACTTCTTCTTATGACTCTCTCACAACAAATTCACCTGTGTATATCTTTCCCATGCAATCAGTACTATCCTCCTTCATTCATCCAAAGAAACACAAACGATACACACTTTTTCTTCTTGCCCTACAAATTTGCCACCCCAACCAAACATGTAACTTTTTAAATCTCCATTATCCAACTTATACGCAACCTTTACATATCTCCCAAATCAACCTTCTTCAACAACAAAATTCTTCCCATCGTCGCCCAAGTCCACAGTCCACAACAACAGCCTTATTAGTAAGTCACCACATCCATCTGGGACAGCGTAATTGCTACAAGCGTACGCACTGCCAGCCCAGCGACGACGCTGCGCTTAATATTCACTGCAACGGACCCGCTACTTTTGCCATATTCGGAGAACTGCATCTCCATCCATTTAAGCTTCAGAATATGGCAAACTGTTCATTCATGAAAATATGTGGAAATAAGGCCAGTCGGTGTACATGTCAAGTGCTCACTTATTGTACCGCCAAACCGGTCTCACCCACCATTAACCATTATACACCTTTTCTTCAACGAATCTTGCAATTCTCTACAAGCTTCACCAAACCTTCCGCCAGCAAATCCCATTGCAAAAACTTGCCCAACATACGTACAAACCTGCAAACAAAATATCTCATACATGAAAGTGAGAAAGGATATATACAACAAAAACAAGGAACGAAATCAAAAGTTTAAATGAGCAAAAAAGTATCAAATAAACGCAACGCAACATTTTCGCAAATTGGCCAAAGATCCTTTAACCAGCAGCCTCAAACCCCGCTTAATTTTTAAATCCCCGACTGTCGCGCCAAATAAGGCTAC
The DNA here is from genome assembly GCA_034698345.1 of Sphaeridia pumilis. NCBI lineage: Eukaryota > Metazoa > Arthropoda > Collembola > Symphypleona > Sminthurididae > Sphaeridia > Sphaeridia pumilis. Next base: position 9,400 of record JAQGBJ010000627.1, on the reverse strand, counting down.
CGTCTTTTTTGAAATTGCAACACAATCATTTTCTGACCAAAGGCCATCAATTACATGTCAATCAGGAGTCAATCGCTTCTAGCCCTCATCATCATCTTGTTATTACCCAATTTACGCCTTCGCACTGTATCCTTTTTGCCAATTTCAAATTTCAAACAGTAGCCGCTTTGCCAATAGCGAAAAATGTCAATACTCACGCACACATCCTTGCAAAACAAACTAGCAATTTCAACTGTCTCCTACCTGCCGAAACAATCAATCGCTAAGGGCTGCTCTCGGAATAGGAAAACACATAGTTTCTACTCTCTTTCACACCATTCATCAATCATTGGGCCTTTTTTACGTGCTAAACGAACCTCCCTACTAATCATCCCTTGATGAACCCTCAATTCCTATTTCGCACAGACACGAACCCATCAACCTTATGGCCATTCTTTGCTGCTTCACATATTGAATAAAAATTACACCAACAACAACTACTAATTACAATCCTTGCAGAATTGCGAAACCGGCAAACTATATACTCTTCTTGTATTTCAAGTTGGGAATATTTGCTCCAAGCTGCTGCAAATTAAAAACTTGATCACCAGCGCAAGAAATCGCATGATTTCAGAGATCATAAATTCATTCTCAAAAGTTAACACCACAGATCACAACTTTGCTCCCAACTTGTGATAATTTTCGCAACATTTCCAAAAAAATACAAGATCACTCAAAATTATTCATCATGCGATTCCTATTTCAAGAATCATTTATTCCAGTTCCACGGGAATCCCCTTCTTCTTCCTGAACCCGCACAAAACATGAACATGGCTTCAGAATAGCAAATCAACTCCATCTAATTCCACGCCCTCCAGCCAGCTAGCAATATAAAATAATATCTAAGCAATTTCAGCTCATAAACTGGCTCAAAGCAAACACTATAACATTCTACAACTCATTTCGCAAATCATCTCCAATCCAGTTAATATTCATCTAAAGCATCAAATGTCTGCACTAGCCCAACGAGGCTACTGCACAAACTACTATTTTTTTCTCCTTGTTATTTGTCCAGCCGTCAGAATAATGTGTGTGTGAGTTAACAAGTTGCAAAGTACACCTGAGTTCTGACTTGTTCATCATTTTACTCGTACTTTACGCCAAAAAAAACTTGAACCAATTAATAACCATGCCAAGTTCAAATAGCAACAACTACCGACCATAAACTCTTACTAAATTCTGTGATCTTTTTGCTCAAACTTACGTAACTCGCTCTACAATTAAAATTATAATTTGTCCGTCATCTGGAGCTTGAAATCGCCAACTAAAACCGTATAACAACCCAGACAATTCCTCAAACAGCACAAACTTATTTTGCCTAATTAATTACCAATTAGCCAAAACTCCATTCAGTCAGTACTTTAAAACTCGCACATTTCTCCAAAAACCTTCATATAACAACCTTAGCACAATTCCGCCAATTTTAAATACACATTCTTCAGCCTCTCAATTATAATTACCAATTCCACCTGAAATTATTCTTAAATCTCACAGCCTCTCCCAAAAAGCTACGCAGAACGCAAGGCCGCCCTTCCAAAAACTAAAAACTATGCGTGAATATATTCCCAAGCCGAGGAGACAAAATGCCGCCAGACTCATAACTCATAACAATTTTCCAAAAACAACAACTTTAACTTTCAAATCCTTCGAAAAACACTTGAGAAAAATACGTTTTTAAAAACTTCAAATTTGTCCTCCGTTGTGCATTCCACTGCGGCCCTTACACCTTTGCGATTTTTAATTAAATCTGCCCACCTGGTCCACCTGTATCTCATTTACAAAATTAGCAACCCAAACTCCATTAACAACAATTATAATGACTTCATCCAGTGTTTAACCAACCTTTGCAATTTTCGAAGCATTCTTCAAAAATTTAATGTAAATACTCTCTCCTTCAACCCTTGCTTTTTATCGTTACTTATTGCAACGAGCCCCGGCGTTCCACTCGCTGCTCCCGCATGCCACAATTCCACAAATCTTTGCCCTTCATCTCGCCAAAAATTCGCATACTACATCTTCACTTTCTTCCACAATAAAACATGCTAAAAGTTCTTGATGGTACAAATCCCGTCTTCCATAACGACACATATTTAACTTTTATACATAATAATCTCAAATCCTGTCACTTTCAACTCTTCTCCTTGGTTTCGTGCAAACCGAACATGCTGTCACTTACTTCCATATCCTTCTGACAAAAAATTCTAGAACAGCAACGCCCCCTACTTCGGCACGTTATCATCATTCCTTCCTTCCCCGATCTTTATCATTAACTTGTCCCATATGACACTGTTAAAACATCTGTGTTTCAACCCATCCGCCTAAACATTTTCACAATACAAAATCACCAAAAATTATATAACCTTCACCTTCTCTTCTTTCTTATGAACCGACATTTCCCAACATTTAATTTTATTTCCCACAGCCATTTAACAGTCTGTAACGCTCATCGATTTCAAGCTCAAACCCCAAAACGCCTCATTGAACACTCAACAAACCACATCGATCATTATTATCCAGTCCGCTGTACCAGTCAATTCTGTCTAGTATTATTTCTTAATATTTTCATTGCGACATATACTTCAATCTTGCATAACATCTGGAATTCATATGTCACCAAAAAGTCCTTGAATTCAACAGTCTTTCTCATTCCCAGAATCCAATGAACCGTTTAGCCAACCACCACTTCCAACCTCAATTAGCAACATTGTACAGCAGACCTCAAAACAAAAGTTTTTCTCCTCAAAATTAAACAAACTAACTACAATTTCAACGTTCCAACTTAAGTAAACTTTTTTCAAATTGCTCAATCTGTAATCCGACCACCAGCCATCCAAAATCCTACTCAACTTGACATGGGCGACAACAACCATTACACCTGCTAATTTAATGTTTAATCCCCTTGAATACCACGTTACGTCATTTTCATCAACTAACTTCTTGTAAACAAACCAAATGTTGAAATTCAACACACGGCTATCATTACACACTCATGTCCAAGCTTTTTTCTCCTTGTGTTTCTGTCACCTGGCCTTGCAGTACCAACGTCTTTCCCCACACATCCGCCAAAAAACACAGCATTTCTCCCACAAGCTAAAACATGAACCAACTTTAAAAATCCTACAAACCAAAGCCCTTAATCAACCCTCACAGATTCAAAGACAAAATCCATCATGTTCTAGGTCAACACGTACTTCACCCAAGCAGAATCTCCTCAAAATTTTATTACTTCATTTCATGTCTCATTCTCATTCCTTGTCGGTTAGTCTTTAAAAACAATATTTATTTCCCCATCTCAGTCAGTCGAATACCAGTGGACTTGCAATCGTCACCTCTTGAACATCTGACGACGACGACGACGACATGTCGTAACCCTTTGATAATGAAAGCGCATTAAAAACAACAACGATTCCTGCCTGACTGACCCTTGGTCAATTCCTCACAGCTCTTCCATCGCAAACCCTTGAAAACCTCCCCATCTCCCTGATACCCCACAATATTATTCCATTTTCATGACACATTACTCCAATCCTCCAACCAACATTTCCCAACAACCAGCCAAAATCAAATACCTGCCAGACAACTTTCCAACCACCTCGAACCGCCAGTCAACTTCAAACTCCCAACCTTCCATCACTACAGCAGCTCCCTCTCGCCCCTCGCCTCGAAACACACCCATCGATCCAATACCCATCTACCTGTTCTCTTGTACCCTCAAGTACCCACCTGCCCTTCAACCTCCTCAGCTTGCCCATACACTTGGTCACTTTACTTTGCTGCCCTTTGCCCATTGCAAAATCCATAGTCGCAGTCAGCTAATGGGGCGCAGTTGAAAGTGAGCAAAGTCAACCCTTTGACACGATGCCGTACATTGCATACATCCATCGAATTAATATTCTTCTTGCTACATATCCAATCTCAAGTTGAAGAGCAATAATAAAATAGTGTACAACAACAACAATCTCGACCGTGACTGTCGTTAGCCGACTTCGTCGTCCAAGTCTCAAATCTTAACCTTTACATCCCTTCCATATTTGCCAATTCGTGTTGCCAATTGCTCCTCTCGTCTCTTGCCGTTCATCATATGGTCACAGACCATTAGACATGGAGAAATATATATCCGATTAGCCAACACCAATATCAGAAGCCACTGCTGCTGCACTTGTGCAACCAACTCGATCGAATACGACATGTATTATTGCATACAACCAAACGCCCTTCACCCCACATCGATAATGACACCCGCTCTATGCACCACACATACAAAATCCATATCAACTTTCCTCTATCCTACATTTCACCAAAAATCTTCTCTCAAATACATATAATTTATGACAAATCAACTGCTGCTGTTGTGGGCCAAAAGGGTACTGTCGCTCCATATTGTTGTCAATCAAACCGGCTATAAACTGACCTATTGAATCATATTCAAACAAAAGCAAAACCTCAGCAATATAAACCCAATCGATAACAATTCAGTCAGCTAACATACATCCAAGGACACACCCTTGAAACCTGGACAAGATTCAACAACCTGGGCCAAGGCTCTCACTCAAGTCCCTGCAAGAACAAATACTTTGTCATCAACCCTTTCAACTCACATTGCTGAATACTGGACAAAATCCTCCAACCTTTGATAACACTTTACAAGCCTTTCAATGTCAGCCAGGAATAGACTCCACTGTATTATCCAATTCATCACCGGAACCCTTCTGGACTTCCAAGGCCTAAATTTATGGACTTGATACCAATGTCAAGTTTACGCTCCAACATCAACGTTTCTTCTCCTTCCTTCAAAAATCCCCAATTTTGCCTTCAGCGTCTTCAACCACAGCCCATTATCTCCTCCCGTATCCAGTAGTTCAACTGGTTCTTCACCTGCAAAAAGCTTGCAAAATTATATACAAAACACATTTCAACAATTAGCCGCAGCAAAACCTCTCGTTTCCCACTCTTTTTCCTTTACACGTTCAAATCCCGATTTTTCTCCTCTTGTTTTTCTTCTTTTCAAAAGCCTTTTCAAAGCCAAAGGCGTGTAAAAACCCCGGAATACTTTCCCACTATTGATCATCACCTAAAAATCCAACCTTGAATCCAATCTTCCCATATTATTCTGCCTTCGGACACACGGAATTTCCCACAATCCGCAACTCATCCCCCTTAATATTCGATTACCAAACTGCAATCTCATCCCCTTGCAATTTTACTGTCCAAACTTGCGTATAATCATAAAATTTTTGCTTACTGCATTCAAAAATGCATCCGCAATCTGTCCAAGCTCCTGTGTCCATTTCCTAGAAGCCCAAACGATTCTAGCGCCATCTGACCACCTCGCACTAACCACAAACGTTTACAAACGTTGCTCATGATAACCACAAAACATATAAAATCTCGTCCCGCTCCTGCGCATTGGGGTTAAGTCCGCCTCGCTCTATGCAAGGTTAACGATGGATTGCGTCGTCGTCGTCGTAGTCGTAGTCCGTCCAACGATTCTGTCATGGCCGTTTAAACTTGGATTCCCAAACTGCATCCGTCTGTAAAACCCTCTTCCTGTTCTCTCCATTTCGCCTTCATCTTTAACTGCATCTTATACAATTTCAAGTACAACAATTGTCTACAAACTTGACACCCACCTTGTGTGTCGGCGCCCATTCTTCAATCGCTACTACCGGATGCACAAACCAACGGCGCTCAACCAACGGCATTCACAAACGTATCATAGTGTCCCACCTGTGCACTCATTAGCGACAAACAAACACAATTAGATATATTTTTACCCTCCGTTTACTTTCCTCTTATCCACCTAAAACGCCCACGAAAATAACCGAATTCAAATCACCCGCCTCAGAAGCGCCCTCTGACAGCCATAGGCCTTGCCACAAGTCCTTAACACAAATCCCAAACCCCTGCCTGCTTAACATCAGTTATCTCTTTCGTGTAAATAAACGCTACTTACTAGTAGCTAGGACAGGTGAGCAAATTAATTAATAATTCTGTTCCCATCCAACCCAGACTTTCCCATTACTGTCATTACTCTGTGATTTGCTTCAATTCGTCTTTGTCATAAATCGCCGGCTGAATCTCTGAGGCAACAATCTCTTCCCACGAAACTACCAATGTCAGCCGCCACTTCAACTTTGACCTACTCAACAAAATACAAATTGCAACAACTTTTTACACCAAAAGTCCGTCTCCTGACCAATACAACAATATTGACACCCAACAACATCTCAATTACCAACTCAATTACTGAATAACAAACTTGATCAAAACTCGCCAAATTCCAAGAGCAAGGCCGCAACCCAACTGAAACGGCGACAGACTTATCCTTAACAAAAACGTGTATTTTACACAAGGATCGTATCAAAGATCATCATCATTCAAGACCGGCCTTAAGATAATGAACAAACTTGCCAAAAAATCACCAACGATGAAAACGAACAACAAGGTAAAAGGTAGTAGCAGCAGCCAGCCGGCTCGTCAAGTCCTACTAAAACTACTTGCACTGGCCCTGATTCTCGGCACATGGTTTTCAACATGTGATTGCCCAACCTTGTAGAGACGTTGAACAGGTCTCAATTTTTGTAGGAAAGTAGATCTACATGCCGTGTACTTGTTGACGTTCTCATTGAAAGCAAAACTTGCACCGACAACAACCGCTTTTACTAGCCTGAATTTCAAACGACTCGACAATCGTCTCGTGTGGGTCAGTATCGATTTCAACAGGACATATCAGTCTGATTCGACATAAGAGTTCTAGCTCAAAGTTGAGCTTCAAACGCCTCAAGGTATTTCAGCTAATCCTCGGGTCATAAGTCATTTAAGCTTCTATAAGAAGCTTGGGAACTCGGAGCCTTCAGATCATCCCTCTACTAGACCTTTAGAAAAGTACGTTTGAACATCCGCTTTTAAATCGCTACTGGCTTCTTCACCACTACATGATATTGCCTATTCACTAAAATTGAGGTCAACTGGGTTTGGCCTAAACATCAGAAGAAAAACTCCCATTTGCAGCTGTAACAACGCTCTTACTTACTTTTTAGAGTACGTACCTCAACAAGATATATAAAATTATTATTACCAACAACAATCTCTACAAAAAATGTAAATCAGTGAAAAGATGATCCCTCACATTTAAACAAGCCGCACAAAATTGCGGCAACAACAACAAACAACGTTTCTCAAAAGCCGTAATATCATTTCACCTTTCTCGATACTACCTGCACACACACGATATAATGATTCTTTGGTCAACTTCAATCACACACATACTTGGTCTACTTACATGATGGCAAGCAAGTTTTCACTGAGAAACAGCGCTAATTGTTGGTTTGCTGAATACCGCAGAGACGGACACAACCTGACTGGGCTACGAGTTCAATTTGCAAAAATCTATTTACACGTATTACAACAATGTGTCAATGACGAATCTGTCAATAGAAATTGCACACAACTTTCCTTTGCCTCGGCTTCAACTGCCGCCCGCCGGTCAAACTAATGGGTCTGACTAGAAACAAACGATCTTCAAAAATTCAAACTCTGGTACTTCCTGATACTTGAGTAAGCTTCAAAGTCTTGTGTTTTCCGAGCAACAACTACAATAAAGAACGGTTACCACCTCCATGAGATCAAGAAACAATTAATTTGTGTCACATACCTGAATTTGAGGATCCGAAAAGCCTGTCTCGGAAATGTCACGAGTCGCTACTGCGATGGGGTCACTGAAGGCACTGTCATGTTAACTCGGCGAGTAGTCTCTCAGCTGCGGTAGTAAGGTAAGGTTCAGAGAAAACAACAACACTATGAAAGGCAGCTCACTACTTCTTCTTGGAAATATATTAGTAGGGAAATCACTAGAATCCCAGTATAGACGACTTACAATTGTCACGAGTCCAGCAGACTGTTCCACACACCGTGATTTAAAATAAACTCCTGCTTCGGCAACAGTCTGAAGCTGAATGGGATTATCGGCAGGCAAAACGTGGACAAGGGTCGGGGATATGCGGCAGGTGATGTTGATGAGAAGAAGTTTAATGCTTAGCTCAACTTGTTCAGATGCTCAAACAGGTATCTTCTCTCGTCTTCCCTTCGTCTTCATGGGTACACAAGTCTTATGACGATATATCCCCATTAACCGCTCACTGCATACTCTCTCAAGAAAGCCTTCTTGTATTAGATAACGCATACCCTTGTGCTCATGGTATACTTTCTGTCTTCCTTCTACTGCAAATACAGTGAAAACAATTGCCATTATCAAAAGTACTTTTCATTTGCCATTTCCCATTTAGCATGGACATCAAATTAGTAAATCTACATTTACATACCGTAACGTGACGCATTCTTGATTTCAATTCTAATCTCCGTATATGATAATTCCACCACCAGAATGGTTTTCCTGCAACAAAACAATGCAAAGAATAATACAGATTTCGCCAATTGTAATGTAATGTTGAATGTTATCAAGAGTCAAACAATATTTGACATTTATGACTCACTCACATAAGATATTGCGGTGGTGGTAAACTACAACCAGGGCTAAAATCCCCAAGATGTGGGTGTTCCGCGTTCCACAAGGTATTCCCCATGTAACGCATCATCATTTATTCATCGAGCGCGAATCATTCATCCCAGTGTCGAATTTATGGATTACGTAGCGTGAAATAGTCAGATGGCCAGATCCTGTTTTCGCTGGAAAATACAGTATTGTTGACCCTATAAAAATGATTTTTCGTCAAGACATAGATACACATCACGCAATGTAGTGACAGATGACATACAATAATCAAAGACGTAGCAGCCACTGGCGATATCCAACTTGTCTTTGGGGTAGATCGAGTTTTTTGCGCTTCTTAAATCGAATGTAAACATCATCATCATCAACTGCAAGGAAAAACAAAGAGGTATTTAATACTAGATTTTACGAGCGACAAGAAGAACTTGTATCTACGATGACATACAATGAACAGCATTCAGATTGGGTTGCGCCCGCAGAAGGTGTCAGTTTTTGGCCAGTTCGGATGTTTGCAAGCAGGTCCCTTCGAAGTACCTGCAAACAATAACAGTTTATTAATTTTTCCCACTTTAATCAGCATTGCTAGTACCAATTCATCTGGCGAAATCTTCATACTCAAATTCCTAATGATCATAAGCGTCGCATTTGCTAACGCGTAGTCAGTCTCTTCACCAGCAAATTACTCATGCATGTTTAGTCCAACTCCGGAAAAATTTAATAATGATTGCGTTTCTTTAAAATATATGATCGGATTCACTCACCGCATATGGTGTAGTAGTTGCAGACTGAATGCCTGTATCGCTTCCGTCTAGTGCCCGCCTATAGACAGATTGGTGAATTTATCGAAGCCTC